>JARACY010002074.1:0-47550 GCA_029255725.1 Scrobipalpa atriplicella
CATTGATGTATATCGTCATCTGCGTTCACAAACAGAGCTTTCCAAGGCCGAGTCACAAAGATCTTTTGAAAGAACACTTCAGACATGTATAACACCGTCACTATGGTAAGCAGGCCGATGATCTTCACCGCTATGTAGAGGTATTGGTATGGTTTAGACTCTACGGTGTGAGATGTGGCCTTTGTTATGTGCGGTGGTAGAGCGAATATTACGAAGAACTGGAACAATAAGTAAATACTTAACTAACTTATAATTTACTTTGAATATTCTAAACAGTACTTCCATGCTGGTCTGGGAGATACTTCCATGCTGGTCTGGGAGAGATAGAAAAACATAGAATGTGCCAGCTGCATCTCCTCCCTGGCATGCTGTAAAAATCAGCTAAGGGATTTGAGGGTTTCAGTATTGTAATTTAGGCGATGGGCTGACAACCTGTCACTATAGCAATATACAGATCTATCTTGAATTACCCTCAAAACTTGTTAGACGTGGTGGAACGACCTTTGTTTAGGTCGTTTACGCTCTGCCTACCCCATTAGGGATATAGGCGTGATTATAATGTATGTACGTATGTATTCATCAAAGAATCATAGGTCAAAATATAAGAGAAAATTGGGGTTTTCAATACTCACAGTGTGAATTTTTCGTATTCGACATGTTTCTTGAAGAATATTTTTAATTTCATGGCTAGATAGCTCTCATTGCGAATTTTTCGATACTTAGGGAATTTTGGTACGAAACTAATTATCAGTTTAAAGTTTACGGCTTTCGGTATGACGGTACGGTCGGCTTGTCGCAATGTCAATCTCTCTCTTTCTGTCTGTGTATAATGTATAAACTTACCAAAGTATACCAAAACGAGACGAGCGGTATAAAGCTGTAGAACTGGTATGGTCTGTTCATGGCCAAACATAGAACCACTGTTAGGAAATTCAGTCGGAACATCACTCGGAAGTATCGCACCAGACCCGCGTCACCAGACTGCCACATGTAGTATAAGTGGCCGTAACTGCCGACAAAACGAACGAAATATAAGTAAGATAAAAGAAAAGAAAGGAAAAGAAAGGAAAAGAAAAGAAAAGAAAAGAAAGGAACAGAAAAGAAAAGAAAGGAAAAGAAAGGAAAAGGAAAGAAAGAAAAGAAAAGAAAAGAAAAGAAAAGAAAAGAAAAGAAAAAAAAAATCAAATAAAAACGTAATAATTAAATTGCATGCAGCATACACACGTACCCAGTAAGGAAGAGATAGGCTGAAACTAAAGCTCGCACCAGCATGTATATGGGCAGCACCTTGCTGGCGCCCGTCACCTGATACACCAGGATCACCAGCTGCATCCAGCCCTTCCATTCAGAACTCTGCTCACGGTGCAATACACTGAAAGAACAAAAGCCCTTAATATAACACGTAAATAGAATAAAAGAGGCTGCATTTATTTCCCACCCTTTAGCAGGTGGAATACAGACTTTAGCCAAAGGAAAAATAATCTAGATTCTAGAAACTACTTACCGACTAGACCTCGAGTCGTCGGTAAAGAACAGCCCCAATGCAATCACATAACCCACAGGCAACCAGAAACTCCACTCCGAGTAGTACTGAAACAAAACATACATACATACATATAATCACGCCTTTATCCCTAATGGGGAAGGCAGAGCAAAAACGACCTAAACAAAGTTCGATTCGCCACGTTTGACAAGTTTTGAGGGTTAATACAGATCATGGTTATGTATATTGCTATAGTGACGGGTTGTCAGGCCATCGCCTAAATTGCAATACACTGAAACCCTCGATTCCCTTAGCTGATTTTTACAGCATGCACGGGAGGAGATGCAGCTGGCACATTCTATGTTTTTCTATCTCTCCCAGTCCAGCATGGAAGTATCAGATCAGATGATCAGACTATTTGTATGGGTAAACCTTTTTTTTTAGTTTAATTTTGTGACAACCTTGTATTTAGGAGATCAGCGTTATTATTATTATAGCTAGCCTATCAGCGTTATATTTACTGTAAATTCGAATGGCTTACCTTATTCTCCTTCATAAAGAAGTTAGTTCTATCGCACAGGTAGAAGTACGCCATGATCATGGCCCATCTTTCCTAAAGCCGCTAAGGGCGAAGGGGGGGAGGCGGGGGCTTGGGTGACTAGGGAGTAGCCCCCTAAGCGTTGTTGTAGTGTTTGTGACCATTGCCAGAGCTTTTTAGCGCTTGATAGGACTGCGCTGAAAGGAAAGAGGTTTTTTTTTTTTTTTCAGAACACCTACAGCTAGCTTACAATAGGTAATACATAAAAATATATCAACAAAGCCATTTACAGGTGTCCGCAGATTGTTGGTTATTTTCATTTTTTTTTAGAATGATAAAGCGCATCCAAAGAGGTTATTTCATAGTCATAAAGTCCGTAAATAAATCAGTAACAAAAAAAAGATAACATAAAAAGTACTCCAAGATAACACAGATTGTCGAAGTATCGGATGGTTTTGGGTGTACCATTGTAATTTGGAAAAGACGAAAAAAAGCAGGTTAAGAAGTAGCAACTGAGAATTCATACGTCAGTACTCAAGGTGCTATTTCAACAATCTGTGTTGTCTGTGAGGGTTGATGACTTTAGATTTTTCTATAATTTTGTCTGAATGCAATGATTATGAAATTAATCTTTAGAAGACTGAAAGCTAATTTATACAGCCTGCTTGCCTGAAATTACCTATATCATCTCACTCACCATACAATAAACAGCACTTGTGTAACAATCTGCAACCTTGTATATGGTCCAGGCGCAGCACAGCACGAGCCATTATTGAAGTTCATATGATCATTGGAGAGCATATTGAGAAATATTTGCAGGCACGTAATAAATGTGTTTGTGTGTGTTCGTAGATCTGTGTTTCTGTGTTTAATTCATCCCACTCACCATACAATAAACAGCACTTGTGTGACAATCTGCAATCTAGTGTAAGGTTCAGGCGCAGCACAACACGACCCATCATTAAAATTCATATGGTCGTTACAGAACATGTTCAGAAGTATTTGAGCACAGTGACGTAGCGCGGTCTCGCTTAGTAGCGTTCCGTCGTCCGACATCGCGCCTTGGGAGACGAGGCGGGGGGAGTTCCAGATCTTAGCCTCGCTGTAGGTGAGGATCTGGAGAACGATTAGAATTAGGGATTAAAACCGGGAAATGGTTTTTCATTTTGGTATGAGTGTCAACAATTCAACGCAGTTGCGAGTTTCATTTTAGGGACTTGCCATTTTTTTATTCAGTATCATTCCAACGACAGAAAGTTCACTGCTAGACATTAGATCTCCCTCTTTTTTGATTGGCAAGAACCATCTATGTCGCGACCCATTCCTGGATTGATCTATAATTTGACTTTACGGAAAAAGACGAGACAATGGTATTCTAACCCCAAGAACAGAAGTTTTTTTTAGATTTTCTTTCACATACATATTTTTTTAGGGCTCTTGGGGCAGCTCGTATCACGTACTATCGTCTATCACTGCTTTCTATTAAGCCAAGCCGTGGCCATTGACTTGGCTTGAGAATGGCTTAGAAGATTAAAATGAAACTTATTCCTACTAGAAAATCATACCGGGTGTAAGGGACAGCGTCCCGCAAACTGATAGGGGTTGCTCAGTCAACGATACTGAACACATATCACCAGGATTCTTTTTCAGAAAAAAAAATTATAATTTGCTTTTTCATTCAAAATGACCACATCAATCAGACAATTTGTATGAAAAAGCAATTTTTTTTTTTCATTTCCTGAAAAAAAATCCTGGTGATCGTTGTTCAGTTTCGTTGACTGAGCAACCCCTATAAGTTTGCGGGACGCTGTCCCTTACACCCCGTATATCTTAGACCTACCTCAATAGCAGCTCTATTGTAAGCATCAATATCTGTATTACTAATCTTCACATTCTTCTTATTGCTATCAACAGGTTCCAGAAGCTTCCACAGAACTCTCGTATCCCTATTAGCGAGAGAATCTATCGGTTGGACAAGACGGGTCAAGTTACGTTTGTACTCTTCTAAAACTAGGTCTGTTGTGTTCCTGGTGGCCAGTAATTGTAGACCTGTTGATGCTACAATCACTGAAGGCGGTTTGTCGGAGTATTGCCTGAGAAAATAAAAAAGTCATTTTATTCATGTTACTTGTAGTAAGCTTGTAATGTATTATGTTATGGGAGGAATTTTACAGAAGAAGTTAGTAGTCTAACTGTATCTTAATTATAGATAAAAGAATACTGGCATGATAGTAATACAATAATGGTGAAAAATCAATACTCCATCAGTTTTGTTTCTGTTTCTGCTATTTGGTATTGGTTTCAAAACCATGAGCAAATCAGTTGGTGTTATCATGGCATTTGGGACGAAAAACCCAGCAGGCTTTCTCTTTCTTTGGTTGTACTAAGAAGTCAGTAGTGTATTGTAGGCAAGATTCTGCACTTTTTCAGTCGCCTTGTATTGACTAGCTAGTGCATGGGCAAGCTAATATCTCGATCTCATTCAGATACTTCTGAACAACCGAAGGGTTGTTGAGTACCAAATTAGCTACAACTTTTTTTACCTTATGTTTTATTAATATACCTTTGATTTCAGGTGTTTTAAAAACTCGTCTTGATATGGATACATCATATTCAACTATAGATCATCATATGCCAAATTATACTTACATAGACCACAAATTGAGACTGTCTGTCAGTTTTGTATGGAGCAATGATGTTTCCAAGACCATGGTGGAGCAATTCAGACATTGGTAAGTATTTGCAAATTACTTTAAAAATTCTATACTTTTAATATTAAATGAAAACACTCTGATGGGATACCAACTCACCATCTTCGGCGAAACGTGCCGACGCTCTAACCAGAGTAGTCACCAAGCTTCTTTATGTTCATGTTTACTTTGAAAATTACATTGGTATTCCTATTGAATAGAAAATCTATCTTTAAATACATAAATAAAAGGGTTAAAATTAAAAATACGGGGTGTAAGGGACAGCGTCCCGCAAACTGATAGGGGTTGCTCAGTCAACGATACTGAACACATATCACCAGGTTTTTTTTTTTCAGGAAAAATAATGCCTTTTCATACAAAATGACCACATCAATCAGACAATTTGTATGGAAAAGCAAATTTTTTTTTAATTTCCTGAAAAAAAAATCCTGGTGATATGTGTTCAGTATCGTTGACTGAGCAACCCCTATCAGTTTGCGGGACGCTATCCCTTACACCCGGTATACGGAACATTCTCTGTTAAATTGTAGACTATGGAGTATTGATTTTTCACCATTATTGTATTACTATCATGCCAGTATTCTTTTATCTATAATTAAGATACAGTTAGACTACTAACTTCTTCTGTAAAATTCCTCCCATAACATAATACATTACAAGCTTACTACAAGTAACATGAATAAAATGACTTTTTTATTTTCTCAGGCAATACTCCGACAAACCGCCTTCAGTGATTGTAGCATCAACAGGTCTACAATTACTGGCCACCAGGAACACAACAGACCTAGTTTTAGAAGAGTACAAACGTAACTTGACCCGTCTTGTCCAACCGATAGATTCTCTCGCTAATAGGGATACGAGAGTTCTGTGGAAGCTTCTGGAACCTGTTGATAGCAATAAGAAGAATGTGAAGATTAGTAATTACAGATATTGATGCTTACAATAGAGCTGCTATTGAGGTAGGTCTAAGATATACGGGGTGTAAGGGACAGCGTCCCGCAAACTTATAGGGGTTGCTCAGTCAACGAAACTGAACAACGATCACCAGGATTTTTTTTTCAGGAAATGAAAAAAAAAATTGCTTTTTCATACAAATTGTCTGATTGATGTGGTCATTTTGAATGAAAAAGCAAATTATAATTTTTTTTTCTGAAAAAGAATCCTGGTGATATGTGTTCAGTATCGTTGACTGAGCAACCCCTATCAGTTTGCGGGACGCTGTCCCTTACACCCGGTATGATTTTCTAGTAGGAATAAGTTTCATTTTAATCTTCTAAGCCATTCTCAAGCCAAGTCAATGGCCACGGCTTGGCTTAATAGAAAGCAGTGATAGACGATAGTACGTGATACGAGCTGCCCCAAGAGCCCTAAAAAAATATGTATGTGAAAGAAAATCTAAAAAAAACTTCTGTTCTTGGGGTTAGAATACCATTGTCTCGTCTTTTTCCGTAAAGTCAAATTATAGATCAATCCAGGAATGGGTCGCGACATAGATGGTTCTTGCCAATCAAAAAAGAGGGAGATCTAATGTCTAGCAGTGAACTTTCTGTCGTTGGAATGATACTGAATAAAAAAATGGCAAGTCCCTAAAATGAAACTCGCAACTGCGTTGAATTGTTGACACTCATACCAAAATGAAAAACCATTTCCCGGTTTTAATCCCTAATTCTAATCGTTCTCCAGATCCTCACCTACAGCGAGGCTAAGATCTGGAACTCCCCCCGCCTCGTCTCCCAAGGCGCGATGTCGGACGACGGAACGCTACTAAGCGAGACCGCGCTACGTCACTGTGCTCAAATACTTCTGAACATGTTCTGTAACGACCATATGAATTTTAATGATGGGTCGTGTTGTGCTGCGCCTGAACCTTACACTAGATTGCAGATTGTCACACAAGTGCTGTTTATTGTATGGTGAGTGGGATGAATTAAACACAGAAACACAGATCTACGAACACACACAAACTACATTTATTACGTGCCTGCAAATATTTCTCAATATGCTCTCCAATGATCATATGAACTTCAATAATGGCTCGTGCTGTGCTGCGCCTGGACCATATACAAGGTTGCAGATTGTTACACAAGTGCTGTTTATTGTATGGTGAGTGAGATGATATAGGTAATTTCAGGCAAGCAGGCTGTATAAATTAGCTTTCAGTCTTCTAAAGATTAATTTCATAATCATTGCATTCAGACAAAATTATAGAAAAATCTAAAGTCATCAACCCTCACAGACAACACAGATTGTTGAAATAGCACCTTGAGTACTGACGTATGAATTCTCAGTTGCTACTTCTTAACCTGCTTTTTTTCGTCTTTTCCAAATTACAATGGTACACCCAAAACCATCCGATACTTCGACAATCTGTGTTATCTTGGAGTACTTTTTATGTTATCTTTTTTTTGTTACTGATTTATTTACGGACTTTATGACTATGAAATAACCTCTTTGGATGCGCTTTATCATTCTAAAAAAAATGAAAATAACCAACAATCTGCGGACACCTGTAAATGGCTTTGTTGATATATTTTTATGTATTACCTATTGTAAGCTAGCTGTAGGTGTTCTGAAAAAAAAAAAAAAACCTCTTTCCTTTCAGCGCAGTCCTATCAAGCGCTAAAAAGCTCTGGCAATGGTCACAAACACTACAACAACGCTTAGGGGGCTACTCCCTAGTCACCCAAGCCCCCGCCTCCCCCCCTTCGCCCTTAGCGGCTTTAGGAAAGATGGGCATGATCATGGCGTACTTCTACCTGTGCGATAGAACTAACTTCTTTATGAAGGAGAATAAGGTAAGCCATTCGAATTTACAGTAAATATAACGCTGATAGGCTAGCTATAATAATAATAACGCTGATCTCCTAAATACAAGGTTGTCACAAAATTAAACTAAAAAAAAAGGTTTACCCATACAAATAGTCTGATCATCTGATCTGATACTTCCATGCTGGACTGGGAGAGATAGAAAAACATAGAATGTGCCAGCTGCATCTCCTCCCGTGCATGCTGTAAAAATCAGCTAAGGGAATCGAGGGTTTCAGTGTATTGCAATTTAGGCGATGGCCTGACAACCCGTCACTATAGCAATATACATAACCATGATCTGTATTAACCCTCAAAACTTGTCAAACGTGGCGAATCGAACTTTGTTTAGGTCGTTTTTGCTCTGCCTTCCCCATTAGGGATAAAGGCGTGATTATATGTATGTATGTATGTTTTGTTTCAGTACTACTCGGAGTGGAGTTTCTGGTTGCCTGTGGGTTATGTGATTGCATTGGGGCTGTTCTTTACCGACGACTCGAGGTCTAGTCGGTAAGTAGTTTCTAGAATCTAGATTATTTTTCCTTTGGCTAAAGTCTGTATTCCACCTGCTAAAGGGTGGGAAATAAATGCAGCCTCTTTTATTCTATTTACGTGTTATATTAAGGGCTTTTGTTCTTTCAGTGTATTGCACCGTGAGCAGAGTTCTGAATGGAAGGGCTGGATGCAGCTGGTGATCCTGGTGTATCAGGTGACGGGCGCCAGCAAGGTGCTGCCCATATACATGCTGGTGCGAGCTTTAGTTTCAGCCTATCTCTTCCTTACTGGGTACGTGTGTATGCTGCATGCAATTTAATTATTACGTTTTTATTTGATTTTTTTTTTTCTTTTCTTTTCTTTTCTTTTCTTTTCTTTTCTTTTCTTTCCTTTTCCTTTCTTTTCCTTTCTTTTCTTTTCTGTTCCTTTCTTTTCTTTTCTTTTCTTTTCCTTTCTTTTCCTTTCTTTTCTTTTATCTTACTTATATTTCGTTCGTTTTGTCGGCAGTTACGGCCACTTATACTACATGTGGCAGTCTGGTGACGCGGGTCTGGTGCGATACTTCCGAGTGATGTTCCGACTGAATTTCCTAACAGTGGTTCTATGTTTGGCCATGAACAGACCATACCAGTTCTACAGCTTTATACCGCTCGTCTCGTTTTGGTATACTTTGGTAAGTTTATACATTATACACAGACAGAAAGAGAGATTGACATTGCGACAAGCCGACCGTACCGTCATACCGAAAGCCGTAAACTTTAAACTGATAATTAGTTTCGTACCAAAATTCCCTAAGTATCGAAAAATTCGCAATGAGAGCTATCTAGCCATGAAATTAAAAATATTCTTCAAGAAACATGTCGAATACGAAAAATTCACACTGTGAGTATTGAAAACCCCAATTTTCTCTTATATTTTGACCTATGATTCTTTGATGAATACATACGTACATACATTATAATCACGCCTATATCCCTAATGGGGTAGGCAGAGCGTAAACGACCTAAACAAAGGTCGTTCCACCACGTCTAACAAGTTTTGAGGGTAATTCAAGATAGATCTGTATATTGCTATAGTGACAGGTTGTCAGCCCATCGCCTAAATTACAATACTGAAACCCTCAAATCCCTTAGCTGATTTTTACAGCATGCCAGGGAGGAGATGCAGCTGGCACATTCTATGTTTTTCTATCTCTCCCAGACCAGCATGGAAGTATCTCCCAGACCAGCATGGAAGTACTGTTTAGAATATTCAAAGTAAATTATAAGTTAGTTAAGTATTTACTTATTGTTCCAGTTCTTCGTAATATTCGCTCTACCACCGCACATAACAAAGGCCACATCTCACACCGTAGAGTCTAAACCATACCAATACCTCTACATAGCGGTGAAGATCATCGGCCTGCTTACCATAGTGACGGTGTTATACATGTCTGAAGTGTTCTTTCAAAAGATCTTTGTGACTCGGCCTTGGAAAGCTCTGTTTGTGAACGCAGATGACGATATACATCAATGGTGGCTGCAATGGAAGCAGGATCGGTGAGTTTCTCCTTATATTTTATTTTAGTTTGACAAAGGCAAAAACATAGTAGAAATAGATGAGGGCGCCACTGTTGCCCAAGTGTTACCCGGTTGAAATATTTTAGTTCCTTTCTAAACTTTTTCTGCTTATCTGTACTTTGATCCGAAGAATAAATTTTATACGCTTATAAATATAATCTTTCCACTTCCCTGTTAAGTTGTAAGAGATTTTTCACATCCAATCTTCCTACATTTTTTTTTTGTTTAGTTTTTAGAGATTATTCACATCTAATCTTCCCACATTCCCTGTTAAGTTGTAAGAGATACATAACATCCAATCTCCCCAAATTCCCTGTTAAGCTGTAAGAGATTCTCCACCTCCAAACCCACCACCAAGACCCTCCACAGTCCCTGTTAAGTTGTAAGTTGTAATTTTTCACATTGAATTCTTCCACATTCCCTGTTCATTTGTAAGAAATGAGGGAGAATCTAACCAACCACCTCTCTATTCCAGATACTCAATGGCGTACGGCATAATATTCGCGATGGCGTACCTTCTCGCACAAAGATACAACTTGTTAGACGATAAAAACCATAGCAACTTGTTCACACCAGGCGTTTCTCTAACTGCCACTTTATTGGCTTTCATAGGAATAGGGAGTTACGTAACTTTTACATTCTTTTGCACTAATACATTTGATTGTAATGAGATACATTCTTACGTCGCCTGGCTGCCTATAGTCAGCTATATTATACTAAGAAATATATCCGGAGCGCTTAGGACTAGACATTCTAGCATGTTCGCCTGGTTCGGGCAGATAACTTTAGAACTGTTCGCGAGTCAAAGTCATATTTGGCTAGCAGCTGACACCCATGGCGTCCTGGTACTTATACCGGGTGCTCCAGTTTTAAATCTTATTTTAACATCCTATATTTTCATATGCACAGCGCATGAGATACACAAGCTTACGGGCATTATTTTGCCGTACGCGGTCCCGGATGATTGGAGACTTGTGTTGAGAAATTTCGCTATATTTTTAGCTGTGTTAGTACCTATAGGTATACATGACGGTATGTTTTAGGTTTTTCTCGTAATGTGATGGCTGTGTGATATTTATTTGTACATATTTTTTGGTAAGGCGTGATTTTATAAAGTAAGTTTTATCATTTTTAGCTATTGCATGGTTTTTTTTAGCTCCGGCAAACTTTTTGAATATTTGTAGGGTTATTATATGTTTACAATCAGGAAATTTCTAAAATGAGTTGTTGTTAAATCAAGGGATCTAGTTGTTGTTAGTTTTTTACAAATCGTTATTTTACCAAATATCTGGTTTACTACGCTTTGTATAGGAAAAAATAGGTATAAATAAATCGAACTTACTTGAATTTTAAATTGTAAATAATGTAAAATTAATTTAAAGAGTATTATTTGATCTCTAAATACCACATATTAAATCGTAATTTTAGTTGAAGTACAATTTTGGTTAAAGAACCCTAAAATGAAAGCTTTTACGGCTTCTCAGATTTATGAGTATTTTTTTTTAATTAACATCAGTAAAAGTGCATAATTTATGAGTACGTACATGCATACATAATATAGTCTGTAGTTTTTTTCTATTAATTTACTGAATCATGTATTAAACGCCTCGCTATTGCATTGTTATGAAATAAGTAATTAATCATTTCTTAATTTAATTAATAATATATCTAGAATCAAGGTATTATAAAATGCACTTATTCTTTACGCTGATCTGATGCTGAGTCATATCATAATATTGAGTTAATTATTATAAATTATATTCTATTATAATTAATTTGACAGCAATTCAAATAATAATAATCAACATACGTAACAACAACACATCAGTGAACGAATCTATACTCTGTTCATTATTAAAAAATAATTTTTGCCATACTAAACCGCTCATTTAGTATGGCAAAAATTATTTTTTAATAATGAACAGAGTTATAGTTTAGAAAATTGTAGTTTTTTTATATTTGATTTTGTGATCTACTATTATAATATTTATATTATATTATATAATAATATATAATATAATATAAATATTATAATATTATTATATAATATTAAATATATAAGGCACCCAGTAACTGTGTGCATAATTTTTAAATTAAAAAATCAGTTTGTTCAAAATTTTAATTGTTTTATTAAAAAAATATATATATTTACCTTATATCTAAAAATAATATGGGGATCTTTGCATGAAAACACGGTAAAATAACAAGCAAAATTTTATTTATGTTTTCTTTACATGTTGTGAATAAGATGTAATAATAATGAATATACACCTTAACAAATAATTAATGTGTGTTGTAAAACATATGTACACAATTTCTTACATCTAGCCCATATCTGAACATTATTTGTGACAAATATAATTATAAAATAATTTACGTAAATAGTTAACGAATTTATAAATTTATCATGCTGATAGAACGAACACTTTATGTTGCAGTCATATTAAGGGATTCGGTCATTTCTTAAGTTGACTATAAGTATTTTTTTACTGTCAAAGGGACCAACACTACAACATAAAGTTTAGTACATATATTATAGTAGAAAACTTTTTAGACTAAATTATAATAATCCAAACAATATAAATTCACGAAGTTTCATCATAAGACAACTTTAATTCTACATTTTTAAGAGTGCACTTACAATTTTATGTGATCTATTATATTCTATATCAATGGTCCTACGAATGACACGAATTGAGTGTTTTTATACTTTTACTACAGCAGTTTATATTCAGAAAAGAATTTTCTAACAATATCGCTATGAAGCAAAAAAAAAAAATACATTTTATTTTTCTAAAATGATGGCTAAAGAACTATCATGCTATTTCAGGAATTAATAATATTCTGAATAGTTTAAATTATTTGAGCCATACACTATCAATCACAGCATTTCAATTTACATTATTTTAAATATATTATCTGTATTACCTTCCACTTTTTTGCCAAGTTCAGGATTCCAATCTCAGATAACGTTACCTACTTTGAGTTTTCTTATGAAATGTTAATTTTCTACACGACTGCCTCAAAATTGTTTGATTATGGAGTTTATCAACCTGAGATCAACTTATTAGAGTAATAGTAATAGTTTCGTAACAGTTTTTGTTATTTTTTTTGTCTTTTTTAAGGCTACATTGTCGTCGTGCCCGACATCGTATCAATGATGATGATGAGTTCGAATTTCGCTCTCACCCAGAGCAGTCGTGTTTTTCATATTAAAAACAAAGTACAGTAATTGTGTGCTTATATGAATCTTATCCTTGTTTTTATCTAATCATCTTTGGTCCTTCTGAAACTGAACTGATGTCCTGGTTTTTTGTTGTGTTGCAAAATAAAAAAATCATTAAAATAAAATGCATTTAGTATATCAGAAGTACCATAAATATAATGTGTAGGTATAGGTAATTTAATTTACGATACTGGATGACATGACTTACTCAACTTTTAATAAATATTCGACACAATAAAACACTTATTCCCACGAGGGCTTCGCAACATTACAATATAGATGGATACCAACACCGACCGAGCGAAAAAGGAATAAGCAACGATTTAAGAGTTAAGTTTTAGAAAATCAGTCTCAACGAACAGGCCATCATTTTCCCAATAATTTTATTAAGTTATACTATTTTACATTAACGACGCGCCTTATGCAACAAATACAACATACGTACGTACTCATAATATAAATTAAAGAAAACTGACGAAAATGGTCAGTATCGCATGTTTTAAAGTTAATTTTTCAGTGCCTTAACTAAATACCGTGTTTAGTTATTTGCATATTGAACAAATAACATTTTCAAAATAAGCATTTTGGAAAAAGAAGTAGACAGACATGCTTTCCACTTATTAAGTACCAATTCCACGATCTTTATGCTAAAAGTACAATATAGTATTAAGTAGTACATACGACAGTACATCGAAACTAAACACAGAAGCTACGATTGGTTCTTGCACACAGAGTTAACGTCAGTCTTTGAGCAGTCGAATCACATAAAATTATTGCTGGATCGGTAAGTAACTAGCTAACAGGTTATACTAAAGGGCCATTACAGGAATATCGAGTTCATAACATACAGAATATCTGTTAATAAGGATATATTTTAATATCTATACTCAAAGATATTTAGGTTGGTAGCTGTGACAGATGCAATTCCTATAGATTACAGATAAATTTTGCTTTCGTTTTCCTTCTGAATGGCACGTGTCGCAGCTACCATCCTAAATTTTACAGAGTATAGTATAGTTACTTTTATTTAATGTTGTGATCTCGATAAAAGTAACAAAGGACCACAAAGGCATAGGAATAGCCGGTACTCTTTCCCTAAGGAAACAATCTTACAATTTACATAGTATATAAGGTATCTCTCTTTAGTTAAAGATGGTCTTGTTTGCGTTTTCTCACAATATGGTTTAATTTTACATTTTACTGATAACAAGTATGATTCAGGGTGTATTTACACTAATGTGCCTGAGGACTGATCCATTCATACTAAAACTTGGAAGATAGGTATTGCTTTTCTGACTGTTTGGACAGAAAGTTCCAATAGAAAGATGAAATGGTAAAATAAATATTTCAAACCTATGGGAGATTATCGAAGGGATGATTTTGAAACAGAATTTAAACCTTAGTATTAGGATAGTTATCTAATTTTAGGGTTATGTTCTATATATTAGCATGTAGGCATCTAAACAATTTTTGCAGTTTCTATTCTATTGGTGCGTCAATTAATATATCATTATTATTATGGTATTATATATTCAAGTTGTCTTAATATATATAGATATACCTTAAACATAATGCGTGCATTATATTCATTTATACTTTTGTATAAATGGTTTGTGCACATGTATACTTTTTTTTGTTCCTTTTCTTTTTGAACTTACATTCTAAGATTCATTGCAATAAACACGAAAAAATCTTCTCTCGAATGTCGGTTATTTACATTAACTATTTACATAACAGCAAAAGTGCACAAAAAACGATGTCACAAAATATTCATTTGAGCAATACATTAATTTAAATGTAGTCATAATGTAGTATATTTACAAAAAGCATTTTTTACATAGTAATACTTACATAAGAAAAACTAACTGGCGAAATGGCAAAATCATATAAACCTAACTAATAAATGATTGAAATTAATTTAGTCTAGGTACCTATAGTCTAAAGTATCTACATTTAATATCTATTTCACACTATAAATAGTTTATTGCTATAAGAAAACTATATACAATTTCAAGCACTCACAAGATACAGTATAGTTTGAAACATCAAAAGTGAACTGAAGGAAATAAACGATTTATGCGCTCTGTAAATAACATACACTACTCTAATAACATTTCTAAAGTTCTCGTGTTACTTACAATATTATATCACATTAGATTAGAATGTTGTATACCTTCCAATTTGACACCTGTCATTTATGGACATTTTCGAGTATACCCAGATTTCTTACTTTACTGCAACATTCCAATTTTCACTTTAATAATTCAAATCCATTTCAATCCTAGCCATCTTTGTCTACTTTACAAAGAATTCCAACCAAAACTACATTACTAACCTTCTTTTTCCTTATCTCACTAATATTTCTATTTTTCACTCATTATTTTTCCTTATTTCTTAATCTGAATTATACTGTCCGGCCGTGTTCAAAGTCCTTGTATCTTCGCTTACTAGAGACCTATCATACCTTCTCTGCCTAACGATCTTCGGTCTTACGCCGAGTATAGGTGCTGATATGGCATGTCCGGGCATGGACTGGACGTCTTTCCTTCGCTGAAGCTGAGGGGGGACGTCACGCTATTTCATTATTTCTTAATCTGAGTTATCCTGTCCGGCCGTATTCAAAGTCCTAGTATCTTCACTGACTAAAGACCTGTCATACCTCCTCTGCCTAACGATCTTCGGTCTTACGCCGAGTATAGGTGCTGATATGGCATGTCCGGGCATGGACTGGACGTCTTTCCTTCCTTGGAGTAAAGGTGACGTCACGCTTGAAGATTCGTCGCCTTCGTCATCCGAGAGCGCGGGGTAAGACTCTTTCATTTTAAGGCTTCGCTCCAGGCGACGGAGGAATCTAAAGAACAACAGACAATTTCTTAAAAATAGTAACTCCACAATTTTTCTTCTTCAACTTTTTGTTATATTTTTGTGATAATAGAATTTGAAATTTCGTGGGTTTATAGGTCAATTATGTAAGATACAAAGAAACTATAAGCTGCTAATCTTACAACGAGATCTAAATACGTGAAAAAACCATACAACTAGATCTGACCACTTGGAAAAATCTTGCTACGAGATCTCTTGGGCCACTCTTCTCGGTATTCGGTAAGTCTTTTATTTATGTATTTATCTTTCACTATATTTGGCAAATCATTTAGGCATATCACTGTCGCGTTTCGCTTCATTTGGCAAGTCTTGTGTTACTTGTCTTTCACTACATTTGGCAGGTTTTAGTATTTATTATATTTCACTACATCAGGTGAATTTTGTATTTATTACCTGATTTGATTGCTGATGGTGCGCAGTTTGTTCACCTTGGCTGGTTTCCGTAAGTCCTCGGTGAGGTCCAAACTCGATGAGATCTTTGATGTAGTATCCTAGAAGGACAAATTCCGTTTAGAATTGAATTATAACTAACGAGTTTTTTTTATTTAGTATAGATAGTAATTTTCTTCACAAGTAAATAATACGTTACAAACTTCTTACAATTAGAAAATTGTATGTTCTAGCCTAATCTAATCATATCAAGTAATCATGCTCCCCTGTAAAACTAATCAATATTACATATATTATCATTCTCAACCGTAAATGATTACTACAGTAACACTAGGTATTTTAATGACGAATCTGGCTGCGTAGCTCAGCAGGGAAACCCTAAAATAAAATACTAACTGAAATATGATATGAAACTAATCTACTTATCTTATTAATAATAACTATCAAATTACTAGGTGATTTACAAACGTCTAATACTACATTTTATTTCATCAAAAACGATGTTGCACATTCCATGAGTCTCTTAAAAATACGATGATTTTGAAGTATAGAAAGATCTACTACAAAGAGCTAATATAATGAATGTGATACAATCTGTTCTGGCGTTATAAGTAAATATAGTCCGTTACATATATTATGATTATACAGGGTGTAACAGAAAGGGTATATGCATCGAGAAATGTGTGAATCTACCCATGAAACTGAACAACTTTCCCTAAGAAACATAGGTCGAAAAACGAAAAAAAAATCGTGACCTTTCATACTAAAATGCATCAGCTGATAGCGTATTTAGTATGAGAAGTCATTTTTTTTTTTCGTATTTCGACCTATGTTCCTTAGGGAAAGTTGTTCAGTTTCATGAGTAGATTCACACATTTCTCGATGCATATACCCTTTCTGTTACACGTTGTAGAGACTAAAATAAATAGGTACAATAACATCAGGCAACAATATGCACTCTTTCAACGTACAATCACCTCTGAACTGCGACACTTTTGTCTCCTCAACGGCTTTCGGAGTCGCGATGATTCTGGCTGCAAATAATCAAACTACATAGCCTAAAAAATATATAAAAAAGCACATATTTATATGTAAAAAACATCAATGGATTGCAAAAAGTCAAGGGCCAAATCTGGTTCAAAAAGTACCCAATTTATATTGTATCGAATGTCTATGACATTTGTCTGTATAATATACCTGTGTGAGTCGAAGTCATACATATTATATGTCAATGATCTTTTGCATAGATCTATCATTTTATAACATTATAAAATAGTCTGTGATATAAGTATGATAACAAAAACTATGACTTGTAACAGACTTGGTCCTTTCTGTGCTGTGCTTTACATTTAAAAGAAATTAAAATTGTAGACCAATACATTAAATAATGTAAAACAAATGGCTTTGTACAGGTTATATTTACCATACTTACCTATTGGCCTGTATACATATCTCTCGTACATGGGACTCAAAATTCAGCATTTAATTTTCTTTTCTTTGTTACCGTTATTTTGCGTTAGTAAGAGAAATTAAACGTAAACTCTCGTAGCGTTAGCTTCAGCGTAGCATTGCCGTAGCATGCACTACGGCGTAGCACATTCGTAGCGCATAATTCCTAAACTTTTTTTAATTTATAAACAATAACAACTACCTGCATCTCAATATCCGTGGGCATCCGCAGCTCCCTGGCGGACGCAACGGAAGCTACTGAGGCATTTGACACGGAATCTTCAGAAGATGATGATGACGGTGGTGCGGGGGCTTGTGAGCGGGAACGGCGCCGGCCCGACTTGCGCCCTCGCGTGCTTGCGTCGCGGCAGTTTGGTACCTGGGCAAGGTAAGAAATGTTTTATTTTTAATGTTTATTGAAACCATGCAATTCGACAAAAAAACTAACAAATAATGCTTTATATTTTTTTACTACACCTATTCGGAAAGTATATTAGTTCTTACTTGAAAAAAGGAAAGAAAGTACGTAAATCCAAGCGAACGAATATGCGGGCGGCAAAAATATATGGGATTTACTTTCTCCCCTAGGGGAGAAAGTATTTTCTCCCCTCCTATTTTTTTTTTAAATTCATAATTCAAAACTAGAAACAGGCGAATGCCAAAAAACAAAAAGTTTGTATGTCGAAGCCCACAAAATGATACTGGCCACTTACATTTTTTGGCAGTATGTGCTTTGCTTCATTTGTCTCTTTTATATTTTTAAGTAAAAAATATGGCAAAATCAACATGTCCGCGCGAATTCTTTTTCGTTCTTTGATTTATATGACTTATTTAATGTAAATTAAGTGTTTAGTGTTTTCGATGTAATTTGTAACTGTATTAATATGTGTTTTGTTTGTTTGTGTTCTGTTCGCATGGATGATGACACTTCAAATGTTCTTAAGTTATCTTTTCATGTAAGTGATATCATTCTTTATCTTACAAGGATTTTTTTTGTATTTTCCTCATAGGTGTAGTATAAAGCACTATGTATAACTCGGAAGAAAATGCGATTCCCAACTCGTGTGTATTGAGGCCCTCAGCTGCGCTTCGGGCCTCAAACTACACCCTCGTGGGAATCGGTCATGTTCTCTCCTCGTTAAACAATGTACTATTTTTTGTGTCGCTGTTGATTTATTACCATGTTTATCTAAAAGAAGTTAAACTTAGTGGGAAATAATTTTGGGAAATAGTTGTTTACCTACTCTACCTGACCTGAAGCAAACAGCTAGATTTAAAGGACATTTCAGTAGAAATACCTTAACGACATTGAGTACGTACAATTTGTGTGAAACACTGTTAAACGCTTTTGTCGAATATTTTTTTTAAGGTAAATTAGGTAATAATAGCTAATGCCTTTAAATTTGATTAATATGTCGCTTTGCTAGAATCGTGATTAAATTTTTTTTCTCTTACCTCTAATAAGTTGTGCATTGAATGTGGCATATGCGGCAGTGTTGACTTCGCAGTTCCCGTCACTTCATGTGATGATGTCCTCGTCGTCCTTCTATCCCTTTTCCTTCCCGCTTTCCTTTGGTTATTGTTCCCTGTTTTACATCCTCCTCCTTTCATACAATCTGAACTTGGAAAGTCATATAATCCATCTGAATCCGTAAAAGGCAGTTGGCGTCCGTAGAACTGTGGTGAAAACCGGCCTAAACCAGTTTTGTCGCTCAGAGGACTTTCGCTTCTTGAACTTACAGGGCTTAACGGCCTACTACAGTCAGATAGTAATATTGGAGGCTTCAAACTTGCTTTTTCATCTAGTCCTCTTTCTACACTAATGCATTTAACTATAGAACACTTGGTTACTCCACTTGGCGAACACAATGTTCCTAGTGGAACATCTAAAGTCTCTTTCAAAGCTACTAACGTTTCCATTTCTTTTGCACTGGACGGTACGTCATCGACTCTTTCATCTGTCCCAATTCCTTCATCATTTGATTCTAATAAAGGGTCATCTGACAGAGTCTCTGAATCTGATCTCCCTCTTCTCCTGTCTTCCGTGTTATCATTTGAAGTTGCTGGACTTGAATTTGTCTTCATTAACGGTCGTCTCCTTTGAAAACAAGAGGGTCCCCCACCTGAACCTGGGTCTTCCATTTCAGAAGGGCAAAGAGGATTGCTCGAGCCACATCTGGACGGCCCTGGACTCGCCATAGAGCTATATCCAGAGGAGGATAAATTCGATTCTGATGGAGCTCTTTCCCCTCGAGCTGACATGGAAAAAGGACTCAAATAGCACATGTTTCCCGAGGGTGGTGGTGGTCTAGGAGACATTGGCTCGTCTGACTCTTCACTGGCATTATATGTCACTGTTATCAGAGGCGGTGGTTGAAGTTCTAAATGCGGTGGGGTTCTTTTAGGAGGCGGTGACCCAGGAGATGGCCGTTCTATGGTTAGTATTGGGACTCTCAAAGCTGGTTGGTTTGGTGATGGAGATGACATTTCTCGTTCTGAATCTTGGCTTTGGGTGAAGCTTGGGCTTGGAGAGTCAGTGATTTGCGTCGACGGCGTCGGTGTGTCTATACTAACTGCTACACTGATAGCCGGTTGACGAAGCTGAAAAAAAAGTGGTCAAATAAATATGACATATGAAAACGTTGTAAACCTGAAAATTCAATCACTTGTTTGTGTGATTGATAACGTCCAACTTACTGTTGAAGATAAAAGTTTATAAATAATCTCTTACCTTTAGTCTTAAACCAGATGTAGGTCTCTCAGGTTTTGCGTCATAATATCTTATCTCATCCATTTCATCTTCACTGGGGGAAACGATTGTCGCTGTCGAGTCACTCTTCATATCCTGTTCTTGTTTGGCCCTAGGGAACCTTGGAGAAGGTAATGGGGTAGGCAGAGGGGTTGGGAGTGGAGTCGGTAAGGGAGTAGGTAGTTCCCTGATAGGAGAAAGGCATTTGTTCATTCCTCCGCTTGGGACTTCGAGAAGAATAGAAGGTGGATGAAGGAGGTTGCTTCCAGAAGATGACGATTTATGCGCGCTGAGTGGATCCAGGACCTGAAGAAATCGAATGATTGAATTTGTTCTTTACCACGGATTTTGAAGAATGTTACCAAATCTTGTATGAAAGCAAAATTTACCTGAATCTCAATAGTATTATGCGGCCTCATGATTGGTGAATCCGGAGCAAGTGATGGAATATGTGAAGATGATAGCGACATATCATCACCATCGACTGTATCGTCTTGAGGAGACGACGCAGACGGTGTACTCGATATGGAAACCCCTCCCGATGAAGCTCTAGAAACCATTGGAGCTGATGATGACGAGAAATTTCTGAACATAGCCAGGATTGAGTCAGCACTTGAGATCTTCGGTGTTCTGGAAATGGGAGGTGTTCTGTAATAGAGATATTGTGCTTCGCTACAGCTAGACATCAAGCAACAAAGGTAAAGTAAAATAGGTACTTACTTTGCAAGCAAGCTTTTTTTTTACTAAGAATAGTGCGAAGGCTAAAAGTGCAATCTTGCTTTGGATCGGTGTTAGACGAAATCACAGTGCTCTAGAGTCACCACTAAAATAGCATTGGCAGGAACACTCAGTGCATCGAAGTTATTTGATTTACAATCAGTTGCGTTTTGTGCTGTGTTTAGAATATTTTATCTTATAAATTTAGCAATACTCACCTGGAATACTTTTTCAAAGCTGCATGAGCAAGTGTCAAATCTAAACTTGACATAGAGTCACTTCCTTGGTTACTGGACGTACTATGTGGAGATCTTACTTCTACGCCTGGTGAAGGAGGGGTACTTGAAGCCTTCGCCCTCATACCTCTATTTCCGATCACTGCCATCGGTATGGCAATAGTGTTCACCATATCCACATCTGAACTTGAACTCATTTCAGCTGAGACTTTGTTTAAAAGTCTAGCGAAAGTAACTTTTTTCTCTAGTTTAGGATCTGATATGTGTCTCATTGACGGTGATGTGGATGGCGTAGACGCTTCGCTAGCGAAAGAAGTCTCTCGATTATCAAATCCGTATTCCATAAAAGCAGGCGCACTCTCTACAGTGCTCAAGGTTCTTTTCTCAGACATTTGTATCAACTCTCCCATCGTCAACTTCTTCGAATGTTCATTAGCTGTAGCAGGACTAATCAGTTGTTGTAAAATCTGTTTCTTTTCTGCAGCATTTTTCTTAGTAGGAGTAGAATTGTTCCGTTTTTTCCGCGGTGACGGAGTGCCTGACCAGAAAGACTTCAATATAATACAGATAAATTTAAAACTAAATCTACAGAAGCTTGACGACACCAATGTTCATGACAAAGCTACACAATATTTAGATTTGAAACAACACTTAATGGAAAGGCTCAATAAGTTTCATGCCTTTTCAAATAACTTAGTGCAACTAATGGAAGCCAATTCTTTAGGGTAGTGCTACCAGGTTCAAAATTGAAAGCCAATTTTAACTTGTGTATTTTGTTTGGTGTTCTCTGTGTTGTATTGATGATGGAGATATGATCTTGATATTAGAACACAAACAAACAAGTGATATTTGCAGTACTAGTTGCAACGTATATTCAAATAGATACATAGAGATAGTAATGGCTTTTATAGTTCAAGAATCTAGGACAGATGAAAGTGAAATGTAGGTATGTTGCACGTATGACAGGACAGAATAGTTGGAGACAGAAGTTATACCTATCGCTAGATTGTATCGTCTAAACGAACATGCTCAAGCAACATTCAAGAAACAAAGATGCTGATGCACTGTCAACGACAAAAATAATGAAGATGTGAAAAATGATAATGATTTAGTTACAGTGAAATTAAAGACACATTTAAATACGATAAGAATATTAAATACATTAAGGACAAAATCAGTGCTGCCTTTGAAGTTGACAGTACAAAAGCGAGACAGATAGTTGGACGATCTAAAAAGGTGCTAACGTAGGAAGGAGCGGCTACAAAAGATGCTGTGTCTGTGCATTGTCACGGTGCACACATCAAATTTGAAGTAGTCCCATTGAAAGACCAAGTAGGGTCTACAGCATTCCACAACGATCAGGCGAGGGACAGACATCCAAGAGCTTAGGTCTTCCGCGCGCTCCACAATTCGATTGAATCTCGAGTCTCGCAAATAAAGACACCCTCTCTTTAAGCCTTCAGATGTATCAATGTAACCATTCAGTTTCTAAAAACGTGAAGTGTGTTATAGTGTCTTCGTGCCATAGTCTAATCTATGTTTTGAACCAAATTGATTTATCTTCTAGAAACTGGATGGACTTGGGGACTACAGGGGTTTCACCTTAATGGCCTAACTTTGCTATGACACGCTACGACAGATCAAGACCTAAATCCGCTAAGTCTATCGCCTCTAATTCGCCTAGAGATGACCATTACTTTCTATATGGGTCGTAATGTCTTGTATTGCGGAGTGCGCGGTCCCTTCGCTCGATACGCTCCACTCCTTACGTCCGGGCGGCGGCTTTAAGAGATCGTCCAAGCTAAAGGTGCGCGCGGCCCTCGGGTGCGCGTGGAGCCCCGACACCGAGGGTTTCCGGATGCCGAGTCGGGCCAGCAGGGTTCGTTGCGGCGCCGGCGCCGGCTCGCGGATCGGCGCTGTGGACAAATGCCGCGTCAACCCGCCAACTCACCACGTCTCTACCCTCCCCAACTTTCCGAATGTTAAGCCGGTTCTGGAGATGGTCACGTGATATGAATTTTGAGGCTTCCTTCACAAAATTTGCAAGCTACATTTAATTTGACTTGTGTTGTAATCGAGTCCTCGTAAGTCCTAAGCCTTAGGACCTAAGGTGATTCTGGTTTTGAGCATATATTTTTTTAAATATTTAATCCCAAATGTGATCTTATGAAACGAAGCCTCACTTCACAACTACCTAAATGGAGATGGCAATGGCATCTAACTAGGAAGCTTGGGTTGGAATGCTGCTTAGCATTCGGAGAGCTATTCCGTGACACTACGGGCTTGTCGTACCGGTCGCCGCATTGCCCACGCCGCGTTCCCGCAGCGTGTCTGCCGCTCGTCAGCGCTCCGACTGAGGCACGGCGGCGTAACGCTGCCGTCCTGCCCGCGACGCTAGCCCCACACACACAGGAATGCCAGATTGCTCTTATGCCAGGACATTTGTTTGGGATAGCAAGGAAATTGACCAGATGCCACTTGTCATCCCATTGAAGGACAATTTTGTTTGATTTCATTACGTTGCAAGTTTTTTACAGAATACTTTAATGTTCTCTCTGAATCTTGTCAATATTCTGGCATAAAAGAACATCTGATACTCCTCTTCTTCATGGTTATGGCACAATTAGTTTCACTTGGTATTATCTGTTTTTGAGAGTAGTAAAAGATCATGAAAAAACGATTTTTCTATAATTTCAGCAATTTTTTATTGGACCAAGTAAAAGAATCGTGCATCCCACTGTTTCCAGAAACGTCAAACAAATAATCACATCGATAATAGAGCAACATAGTAACAACTAACAGAACAGTTTCTGAATCCGCGAACATATCATCCACATAGATATAAAAATTACAAAAATGGAAAATTACGCTTTACGTGTCCTTACCATCCCAGAGACAGTGCGTTCAAAAAAATACATGAGTATAGCAGAAACAATCTGTATTACTAAGCACGTCTGTATTACTGTGATTCTCAACCTACGAAGTTATCCTTTCATAAGCGGAATCGAAAAGTCCGTGTTAATCAGAAATTTGTGGCAAGCTGATCGAAAGTGTGCTGTAGGAAAATTTCAAGTTGGTAGAACAAGTCTTTTTAATATTGTTCTAATTTAGGCCTAAAGATTTGTCCTCCAAATGTGGTATTTAACATTGAAAAGTACTTACGTCTGGCGCATCTGTCGGCTTCTTCTGCGAGGAGTTTTTCGATCTTCTCCGGGAAGTGTCTCTTGCCGCACCAGACCAGACCGATGAACCCAAGAACCACGAACACAGCGATGAGTCCGAGCCAAAATGGCTCTTGAATCATCCGTGTACCAAGACTTACAATCCTCGGATTAGGGTTCGGAACTTCACATCTGTTTAGGATAAAATAAATCTTTTAGTATTACAGGTTGACACACAAAGTTTTGTGTCTTAGTTGATTTAGTAGGACCGTTACCTTTTTCCTTTCCACGAAGGATTGCACTGACAAGAAAACCCCCCATCTCTCTCGATACAGGCTCCTCTGTTATTACACGGTCTGGACGCACACGGTCTGATCTTCTCGGCACATCTCTTCCCTTTCCATCCTTTAGTGCATAGGCAGGTGTAAGCATCTCCTTCGTTGTTTTCCGGCAGCGCTAGAGAGCAGTTTCCAAAGACGCATGGAGCTCGTTCACAGGCAGTCAGAAGACAGAATGTACCTGAAGAAAAGTGAATATAGTATTATTGATCCTCTTCTTCTTCTATCGAGTGAATTGAACTCTAATGTCAAGGCTCAGGCCTCTGATATAACCAAACTGGTGGTACATTGATAGTGTCTATCAACTTAGTGTTCCTTCGATCTACGGACCACTAGATCACAGGTGTTCCTTCGATCTACGGACCACTAGATCACAGACGTAGTAAGCCAGTTAGTGATTTTATACCGGTATAATATCCAGCACATTGGCAGAAGTTCTTGACGTCATCCGAAGCACACCTCCCTCCGTGAAGACAAGGGTTGGGGTAGCAGGACTCCAAGTTGGTCTCGTCAGGTAGCAGCAGGAGCTTATTGTGGTATTCCGGATCTGAAAAGAAATAAAGTTGCTTTTTCTAAAGAGAAATGTAGGTATCCTGAAGTGTTTCCATCCATTTGGAAATTAATGAAGTGCTCCTAAATTGGATGTTTTGTTTTGTAAATCTTTCATAGCGTCTCCAACACGGTTCCAAAAATGTACCTAAGCACTCATTATTGGGTATCGTTACGTTAATACTTCTGAATTTCTGAACCTTCGGAGGTAAATTATCATCTGTGTTACAAGAGAATCTTACCTTTGTTAACTAGCAAAGCGACGTCCATATTAACTCCCTTATCACCCGCATACTGAGTGACGGTGAGGGAATGCAGGTATGAATGGATCACTAGGGGAGTGCTACCCTCAATCTTCCTTTTGCTTCGTTCTACTTCACATAGGGTCCATTGGGTGCCGTTGTTGTCTGTGTAGCTGTCCTTCACCTGAAAATTAAGGTTTAGTCTTTGAAAACTTTTTTGTATAAGCACCTATATTACAAGCGACCGAAATTTGTTATTCAAAGACCCATGCTAAAAAGTTTGGAGCCGACGTAAAACGAGTAGGTTTTTTAGAGATTAACTAGACCAGTGGAGCTCGAGAAAGCGCTTGATGATGTTTTGCCAAAAGCTTGATATATGTTTCGGCTAATCACAAGCGAGTCGAAATAAGTATCAGAAATATTTTCTAGATACACACGTACCTCAATCCACCCATTCCCCTCACCACAAGGAAAGCTCTCATCCGGCGGCGCGGCCATCTTGGTTTGCGCAAACGCAACAGTCAACGTATGCGCGTGCGGTGCTAAGATCCTAGTTCTGAGTTTAGATCGTGGTGGGGCGGGCGCGGGCCAGTTGGGTGCTGACAGTCGACCTGAGCGGACGTCTCGAAGCTCCACTATGTGCGTCGCGTTGAGAAAATTTACTGGAAAAGACATGATTTGGATTTATTATAAGACGTTGGTTGATCCTTTAACTTTTGTTGATATCTTTAACGAACACTCCCTTCTTTTTACACGCGTTGAATACTCTTCAAAGCAATTCAAAACACACTTACCAGTTTTAAAATGCGCCAGAAACCCCTTCCCAGTGACGTTCTCTCCAGTCCTCAACCTCAGCCTTAATACTTCTGATTGCGACACAAACAACCCATTGGTCAAAATATTTGAATTCACAAAAGGACGGACAGGCACGCTTAGTAGATCTATCTGTATTTCTAGAAAGTTCTCTTCTGGGATAGCCTCGGTGACATTGATGGGCACGCCTTTCTCGAATGATCCGTAGCCGAAGTCGAAAGAACTGATGTTTAGGAAGACTCTTTTTCCTGTAAATTGAAAAACGAGATTAGTTTTTGAAATTGATATTCCGATCAGAATAAGAGATAGAAGGAATAGATATAGTATGTTTCGTAAACACTCGGGCACTAAAAACTATATGACCCGCTGAGATGGTGGATCTCTTGGAGATTTGTCACCGAAAATCTATTGGGAGGACCATTTATAACTGTTCCAACTCATTGACGAAGACGTAACTTTTAATTTGACTTGACTCATTTAGCTGCAACTCAAAAGAGCAACGAATTACTTCAAAACAATTACTCGTTCAAAAGCACTTCACTCAAAGGACAAAAGGTCCCTTAAATTGAAAGTAATAGTCATAAATGCGCCCTTAAAGGTGTTAATTGAAATAAGATTGCCAAAGTTCTCCCGTAAAAGGTGCCTCGAAGACATTCAGACAATAAGTGCTCGAGAAACTTGGCAGGATTGTTCACAAGTTGTTTCTTATATCACGATAAGTAAGAACTCTTTTATATGATTGGGGACATAAGCACGTCCAACTTAGACGACCAAGTCTTTGGACATAAAAGGATATTTTCTATTGGTCTAAAGTTATACTTACTTGTGGTCAATAGCTTTCAGCTTATAAAGAAAAAGAGTTACTCTATTGCTACTTATATATTACAAAAAAAAAAAAAACTATTTTGTGTTAGAATGCTCATTTTTCTTGTAAGTTATATATATGAGGCATTTGGAGCTTTGTGGAGTCTAAAGGGTCTGATCTGAAATGTCGGGGGGTCTGACCTGTCGGGGCCAGAATATCGATGGTGCAGTCCAAATTCGGCAGCAAGAAATTGGGGTAGTTCGGACTCCTTACGACTCCTTCCTTCGATGTGAAAGTCTGCGATGGACAACCGACCAGCTCCACTGCAGTCCAGGTTAGAGAAAACCCCGTGCCCTGAGTGCTAAAGAAAAATATGATATGGTTTTTCATTCGTTTTAAAATCGAACGGGTCTCAAAAGAACACTGGGAACATCTATTAAGATAAAATATATAAAAAGAACCTCCAGTGCTAATGGTATCAGCTGTTGGAATATGGGAGACCATTTATTGCGAAATTCGCGTTTAGGACGTTAGAATTATGTTGCACCCTCGTTGAACCTTACCAATTCAAACAATTAATTATTGTTGAACCTTAGTCAAAACTATGGGGTAGTAACTGCCACCATACCGCTTCTGCCCAAACCTCTGCCCATTCTTCCCTATAAAAGGGCATGGCCACAATAAATCATCTATTAATCACGTAATCTTTAAAAATTTGAACCTTCATGACAAATACTAACTTGTAATCGGAATGGAAATGCAAGATGGCTGCGTTACTAGTCGCCACCCATCTCGTCTCTCCAGCTGTTCCGCAGAATCTCGAAGACTTCATAGTTGTTCCGTCGCGCAGCTGCAAAGGAACAATTTTAATTAGCTTCTACAGTAAGAAGTTTCTTAATGACCTCCATCAATTCTCTAGACGCCAGGCGGATCATTTGTCCAGTGCTATAGCGTAATCTGAGTAGATTTGTCTTAAGTTTGTTCTGCTTCTTCTTAATTTGGAATTACGGGTGTCCGCCTATTTGTTTTCTATTTCTAGCTATTATATCCAATTTTACAATATATCTTTTCCTACACAGTAGTTTTCTTAAATGTACTGTATACTTTCTTCAGTTCGTAGCATACCGCTACATTTACTACGCCATCGTAGCTATCGAGCTACGACGCTACGTAACGTAGCTTTAAAAAATACGTATGTTTTTATTTTGTACCTTCTCTTACAGTCAAATATTAAGTATTTCAGAAAATCTAGCTACTTTCTCAACCTGTCTAGGAGTCTGTATTGTAAAATCAGGCCACACACACTGTATCCTCTTTTCGACCATAAAAAAACTAACACTCCCGAATAGGCATTATGTAACCGTCATGGCTGCCAAGTGTACAATCTAGGCTACCGAGAGGGATATTCTACAAATTGTTGTTTGTATGCTAAGCCCATCCCACTTCTGATGTTAACTCCGTGCTTGGAAGACATCCAAGAGCTTTATTCCGCATGTTCATTTGGCTTCAATCTAGTGAATACGTTTTTTGTCGATGATATGGTGATCACAGCGATGTGAGCTTTTTATGAGCGAATGCAAAGTAGGGTCAATAATACTGTAATGTTAGTTATTCATCTTAGTCATGTTATAAATTATGCAGGAGAAATATAATGATTTGCTGTAATGGGTTTGATCATGACTTCAGACTTGGCTTTACCATGCTTTATCCAATGATCAAGATCTTACTCTTCAGCTTGTTACGCAAATAAAACTGGAATAGACAAGCTAAAGTTCCGCCTGACAAAATGCGACACCTAAGTTATAATCGTACAGAAACAGTTTAACTACATTTTACCCAAATAAAAGCACACTAAATACGCTCACCTCAACAAAGTCATAAAGACAGTCTTTCTGATACTCCAAGTCCACGATCTGGAAGACCACCACTATCCTAGTCTCAGCTGGTCCGACTATGTGCACCCAGTAGTCCAAGTCGTTGTCGTATGTCGTAGGGTAGTTTGGGCTTGTTAGTTCTCCTGGAAGATAAAGAGCTTGTACAAAAGGGTTTCGTTTAAAAAAAAAAAAGAAGACACAGGTTTCTCTAAAAAGTAACAACGGAAAAAGACGAAATAAGAGGTCAATAAAAAGCAGCTTCGATAATCGTAATCGAAGTTGAAGAGAAGGATTATATTTGATACAGAATTCGACTACTCCTTGTTCGTGGCTTGTCATAAAAGTCCTCGCGTATGCAGATGATTGGGACTTAATAAAAAGAAGTGTTTACCGGAAGACCCCTCCACAGTTCTGTTCTTCATCACGTTCTCTGAGTTGAGTCTTCGTTTGCACACGTATCCTCCTGTCACTGCGCACTTGTGAAGAGTCCAGTAAAGGCCGCTGGGCTGCGATGGTATTGGAGATGTTTTCCACTAGAACAAAAATATCACACACCATTGGTACATTTCTTCATGCTGGATTTAGAGACATACATTAACGTAGCTATAATGTACCACCAGCTGCTTTTCTGCGCATTCATTTGTGCGATTTGTGGTAGTTCCATTTGTCGGAATATACAGGGTGTCCAGGAATTAATGGATAACCCTTTAACTGCGGCTAGCTTGACCGATGCCCTACTTGTAAAAAAATTATGACCTCAGTAAAAGTGTCACTTTTTTTTTTCACCGTAGGAGGTCAAAAGACAAAATTTTAAAAATATTTTGCCTAATTTTTTCAATAAAACTTATTTTTTAAATTATTTTCTTATAAATAGGTACTAAAATAATGTATTCATTTTAAGTATCAACTATTAAGGTATATTAAAAAAAATAAAAAACCCTAAAATGTTGATATTTGATGAAATGGCATGAAAATAACTGAGCGTGGGGAGAAAATTATTAAAAAATCGGTTTTTGTACGATATTTCGAAAACTGTGACACTTTTACTGAGGTCATAATTTTTTTACAAGTAGGGCATCGGTCAAGCTAGCCGCAGTTAAAGGGTTATCCATTAATTCCTGGACACCCTGTATATCGACGTTTGAAAAGGCCAGACACCTATAGTTGCTTAGATCGATGGTCCAAAATGTGTGAAGATGGTTCGGGTTTCTTTATATTTACGTTTATCTAGAGGTACATACCTGAACCCCCAAACAAGCCTCTTCCACCTCTCCAGTATCATTAAACGGAGGCCATCCCTGATACTCTACAGCGCTTCCATCCACCCAATTGAAGCTGTCTCCAGCGGCCTGCGTTAGACGTGCTCCGAGCCAGTAAACAGATCCAGCGCTGTAGTCGCTGGATTGTCTGATTCCTGATACGACGAAGCGCTCTTCTTCAGCGGAGTGCACGGAGGATAGGTGCATGTTCAGCCCTTGGCACATCTGTGGAAGAAATGGGAATTATTTTGAAAAGAGGTAGAAAACTGTTTATGGTATTTAGTAATTTAAACATACTAATATAGGTCAACGTGGTTAATTCATAATAATCTCAAGATAAAAAAAAACTGCCTGCCCCTACGGAAAAAAAAACGTGAAGGCGTGAATATAACAATTATGTATGTATGAAAACTCCTAGTTTGACTCTAATTTAGATCAGCCTCTTTCCCCATACATCACAAACTGTTGCTAATGTCCAGGGTTGATCCTCTTAATCCTAAAGAGAAATACTTTAATCTTACAGTTTAAATCCACATAAAGCCGTGATGTTGATGACAAAACGTGACCCAAACTAGCCCTACATTACCCCTAAAGAGAGACTCGTTTAATCTCCGTAAAGCTAACTATTATTGGGATCAAAACGGACCCTTTAATAACGATAATTTGCGCTACATCAGACCGATTAGAAACTTGAAACTTTGAAAAGCAATTCCAGTAGTACTTAGTATTATATATTCTGTGGTAGTACGCAAAGTTTACGAACAAACGGGCCCTCTTCTCTCGTGACGTGAGTCAAGTCGACGAATGATTCCGATGAACCCTGGTATCAACACTGGTATCAGATTTTAAACTGCCTAAAATGCAACTACCTTTTGCAAGGACCACAATCAGAGACAGGACAGGGTTCGTCAGTGATGTGATGATGGATTAACATGTCAAAATCTTAACCTTCTAACGGTTGAAATGATTTACTGCAAAACTATGCGAAATGATGACATTTTAATAAAGAGCGATTTTGAGCCTTATTGTTTATCTTCTCATGTAAAATCAGTAGGAGCCGAAAAATACTCTCTTACAAATTAATTGTAAGTATTTGGTTGAATATTCTTCCATCTATCACTCTTATATGACTACTTAGTACGTTATTATATGGTTATTATAAATACACTGACCCAAAAAGAGGTCATATATCAAGCTCTCGCGAACTACTAAGCCGTTGTTCGTCTCCCCAACAATGACAGGCGAATTCTTTGTGCTCGTACAAAGAGACCAAGAGTCATTAGTCCTACGCCCTGAATACTATAGTGTAGGTCCTTTATAATGGGTGACGAAAATGAGTAGTCATCAGCATTATATAACGAGCTTAAACCCACACATACAAATTACAAATCTGTTGTTGCTAGTGTAGTATTAAATGTGTAGTATATTCCTGTATTTTAATTCTAAGAAGGTACAATAAAGAGCTTACATACATACATACATTAAATAAAACAAAACACAACAAACACTGTTTTTAAATAAAATTGAACCAGAGACAACTATAGAGGGTGCACAGCTTCCCGCAAACTGCTATCAGGTTGCTGAGTTAACGAAACCTAACAACTTTAGCGAAGAAATTCATTCAGAACATTAAAAAATGCCATACAAATTAATTGTCTGGTCAAATTGGTAATTTTGTGTATGGAGAAGTCAATTGTTTCAGTTTATTTCACTGCAAAACCCCTATCAGTTTGCGGAAAGGTGTTCCTTACACCCTTTGTAATCTAAACTTATAAAATCGTTTGTCCTTACTGACTGACTGACTGACTGACTGATTCATCAACGCAGAGCCTAAACTACTAAAGCTAGAATCGTTAAACTTAGAGAGCAAGTTCCTCTTATAACTTAACCTCCCACAAAGAAAGGATTTGCGGATTTTCCCTCCCTAAACGGGTAAAAAGGGGGGTTGAAGTTTGTATGAAAGTCCGTCAATTTTGAAGGTAGGATCTTCAAATTTTGTATTTAGGCTAATGATTAAAAAATAATTTATACGTGTTTCAGCATTTTTGTATTTTTCACCCCTAAGAGGGTTAAATAGGGGATGGAAGTTTGTATGGAAATTCCGTCAATTTTAAAGGTAGGAACAGCGCGGGAACTCAATCCCACGGGAAAACTCTTAGCTGCGGGTGAAACCGCGGGGCGGAAAGCTAGTCTGAAATAAGAAGGTTGTATTGAAAACAAACCGCTGCAGCCTAAACAACATAAACAATTATCTGCTCCATCAGAGCGGTTATCCGCTAACGAGCCAAAACGAGAACCTCTCCAAGTTTACCTTATTAAACCTCTATCAAGAGCTTGCTAAATAAACTCCCAACAAAAAGTTCCAGGGAACATAATAAAGCCGGACAAGTGCGAGTCAGACTTGGGCTAAATTGCTTCCGTACATTCATAAACACAAATGATTCATGAACATAAATTTTCTTTCCTCCCTATTTTTATTCATTTAAAAAATATTTAATGCAAGTACTTATTAAAACTCAGTTGATATTATATAGAAAAGTGCCTAAATTAAAACGATATGTAAACATCCAATGGTCATAACACAGGCTTCGTTTGAATGCTTAGCATGATCATTGGTTGTATTTTTGAAAACAAATGTAGCGTTATTTTAAATTAAATCCTGTCTGTACATAAGTATTGCAACTAGAAATATAAATTAATTTCTGTCCTAATAAAATATTCTTATTCTTATAAATAGTTTATTTACCTGTTTAGCGGTGATCCAGGAAGCTTTGGGGTATCCGGCGAATAAGTAGCAGTGCCCATTGAACAGGACTTGTTTCGCATCCATACACGACTGGGCTGTTAACAAAAAAAAAACTATATTTAAAATTTATTAGGTACGTGCGCTTTTGATGTACCTAGATACAAAATTATCATTTAATGATTATCATTCAACTTATTTTACGTTAGTCGTTATGTCACATTCACATGACGTGCAGCGCAGAGTTGCGTAGCGCGCTCCTACGCGTACTACTACACCGTAGTAAACAGCTACGTCGTAGTAGATAGCTACGCCGCCGTAGTAAAAAGCTACGATAACCATATACCCTATGATCTGTGTCAATGCCCTATACGAAAAAAGTCGATCAGAAAGCCATCCGCTGCAACAATAAAGCCATCAACTCAAAACAGCAATAAAAAGTAAGAAGTTTCCTTTGGCCACGGGGAAATAACTTATATCATCGAGAAAATACACTTAAGCGAGGTGGCCAAAAAGAGCAGTTTACTAACATCATCGTGTCCCGTTGTATAACTATGAAAAAAACTAAATGTGTAAAAACCAATAAAGCCATACAACTCAAAGCATAAATTCACGCGCGAGTGGCGGCGCGACATCCCGGTTATTCCCCGGCCCCGGGTATTCCCTTTATGCCCGATCAGTCATTCTGAGTCGTTGCACGCACGGCCCATTGGTTGCGAATAGACAGAGATGGATTTAGTGGCAGTTTGGTGTTGCAAATAGGATAGGTGACTGTTTGATCCGAACGTAAAGTTTAGAGGCAAGTTTGTCTCAATCTGATAGTTCATTGTGACTCTCACATGGAGGTTAATGGGGGCATTTGTCGACTCTACAACCTTCAGAAGAAAGAAAGTTTTTTTCTGTTGAGTAAATAATCAGTGTGCGTGTTTTGGATTATTTTCTACGAATAATTTATTTCCTTTTGTAACCTAGTTCATTACAAACTTATTCCAGGGTTCATCCGGTCGATTGACTCAAAACCCAAACGACAAGAAGACAAATTTATGAGGACCGACCGAATGACAAATCCTCCTCCTCGACAGCATTGGCACACTTTTGCTCAGGTCAACACTAAATGGGATCCTTGGCAGGAAATTTTAACTATGGTTTTTAGAAAGCTTTCAATGTTTAAAAATAAAATTCGGTGTAGAAACGGCTTTAGGTCCAATTGTAACAATCAGGATTCAGATTATCGAAGTTTCTCAAGTTTCAAGTTCAACCCATCACTTGCCTTAGAATACAACAATCAGATAAACCCATCCAGTAGAGTTTTGTTTATGTTTGGAATAGTTGCGTTAGGTCAGTGCTCGGCTACACGGTTAGGGGTAGGTTTGCCAAAACTCGCCCCAGTGTTCCATTTGGTGTGTGCCGTCCGAATCAATATCAATCTATCACTTTGAGCCACCGTGTAAATAGCGTACGGGTTTTGAACGGGTAGAACAGAGATAGATTTATTGGCAGTAGACTTAAAAAAAAATTTTAGAAACCTTTTTCCGGATTTTTCATGAGCAAATATTTTAACAAAAACAATAAAAAGAAAGACACTGTGAATTACAGATATTACATTATAGATACTTACTACTTAGGTAACTCCATTCATTGTTATTGATACAAATCTGGATTTGATAAAAAATTGCATTTATTAGGGTACAAAATAATACACAATAGTTGTATCCTTAGTAAATAAAATAAAAATAGATGAAAATGCAATCTTCTCCTTGCGAGCTGGCTCTATCAGATAACATTGAAAACAATATTTTTTTTCTATGAAATTAAAGATCCGGATCACATTGAGATATAGCGCAATTCGCACGATCACATTACTTATCGTGACCTCCCGTTTTTCTGATCAGTCACATGAATTATTGCCTGTACGAACCATTGGGCCCGAATAGAACAGAGATAAGAGATAGTTGGGGTGAAGGACGTGTTTCAAGGTCATCTTTACGAGATAGGAAATATTTTGCTTCACAACATTCATTCATTTTGTGGGGGGGGAGTTTCAGATAGGATTAGCCTTAAAAGTTTTACAATACATATTAAAAACAAATATCCAAATAAGTACCTAAATTAAATTAATATGACGAACCACATTATCGGCAAAATTGTAATACACTGAAACATTCGTGTCCGTCAAAATGGCTTGTACAGTTTTAGAAAAGCTGTAAATATTAAAGAATACTCGTACTACACCAGAGAAAGCCTCAATAGGCGGTGCCAAGGAATCAGACACAAACCAGAAAAACATAGAATGTGCCAGCTGCATCTCCTCCTGGGCATGTTGTAAAAACCAGGTAAGAGATTCGAGGGTTTTAGTGTATTGCAATTTTAGGCGATGGGCTGACAACCGGTCACTATAGCACAATGTACATCATAATCATCCGTAATAACCCTCAAAACTTGTCAGACGTGGCAAAACGACATTTGTTTAGGCCGTTTTTGCTCTGTCTACCCCATTAGGGATAAAGGCGTGATTTTATGTATGTATGATTAAAAAAACTGGCCGATTACTTCCAAAAAATCATGTATACTGCTTTGTGGTGTACACCATTCGCTCTTCTGCCACTTAGCATTGTACGCTGAATTCAGCTCGCGAACGAATGAAAGCAGTTGAAGGAACGAATGAATGAATGAAAGAGTTAACGAGCACGAGTTGCCGGAGGCTTTTCGCTGGCTAATGACTGACTATGAATTGTATGAGGAAGTGGGAACTAGTCATACATTCCTTTTGCGAGTGAACTTTGCCTTTTGAGATGGTTTGAATGGTTGAAAGCTATTCAATTAAACACAGTTGGATGACATCCATGACATTGAACTCAAAACAAACGAATAGTAATCTGAAAAATAACGATAAATACTAACTTAAACCATCTAAAAGCCCGGATGGTGTAGTGGACAGGGCCGCGGCCTTCTGTGCAGGAGGTCGTGGTTCGAATCCCACCAAGTACCAATGTGTTTTTCGGTTTTCGAATTTCATATGCACGTTTATTCGGCGCTTTTACGGTGAAGGAAAACATCGTGAGGAAACCTGCACACACCTACGAAAAAAGTCAAAGGTTGTGTGTAACCTTTGAATTTGTCATGGTGGAATTAATCAGAATCACTACCCAAAAGCTTGTAAAGTTACAAATTATTGACTCCTTTACTCGTATTAAACCATTGGGGTCATTTATGCCTCATTTGCGCCACAAGTCTACACGTGGCAGGGTCACTATCACCTGACCTTCGTGGCCGGAAAGGTGGGTGAATCGATTTCAGGCCGGGCGAGTGCGAGTTTAAACTGTGCCGTCTTTTGTTTGTATTGGATTGATTGTAAAAAAAAAGGAGTGATTAAAAGAAAGAAAAGAAAGAGACATTTATTATTTCTTTGTACGCACAGCGACAATAATAATGATTCGCACGGGAATCTATTATTATTATACACATCATTCAAGTCAAACGTACTCATTTATTTTGCATTATAAAAGTTTACAAGAATAAGTTTCATGAAGATTTATTGATCAGAAGCTAGAATCTGAAACGTGATGTCAAAGTTGGCCATTGACCACTTTTAAGAAACATGTCTAGTTAAAAAACCATTTGGAGGAATAAGCCTACTGTTCTATTTTCTGTAATCAAAATTAAAAAAAGTGCAGTAAATAAAAAGATATTTAATTAAAACGTATGACTTTCATATGACCTCTGTGACGTCACCATAGGCTGTATCTCAGGGCTGTCTGTGTTCCTTCGACGTGTACCTAATTTAGAAGAAAAAAAACTGTCATGTCATAAGTATCTTGATACTGATGACTAGGCTGCATGGGCTCAAGCTCTTCGCCTTCCCTTTTATTATGGGAAAACATTAAAAAAAAAAAAAAAAAAGTATCTTGTCAAAATAGAAACATAACCTCATAACCCCATAAATACAATTTTCGTTATTAGATTTTTGTGCTTGGTTAAATTATGGAGTACTATAGAAAATGTTTTGTGCCAACATGCACAAATGATTCAGAAAATGCTCCTCGTAAAATGTTTGTTCGCATACGAGAAGATTTGCGTGAAAAATGGTGCCGAGAAGTAAAAGCCGATTATTTCAAGGTTTATACTATGTACTGTTGTGAAGATCACTTTGATGTAGTAGTTTCCACTATTTTCGATATATTTAGTGTAGCTACGTGTAGAAAGATTGCTTGAAATAGTCATCTGAAAATCGTTAATCGTTTCGTCGCTCAAAGCAAAGAGAAAGATGAGGTTATGTTATTTCCAAATGACATGTCATGTCATGGCTTCACAGATTAGTTAGTAGGTACCTATATTTTTATTTTTCAAGGCACACGTCATGTGGGTTATAATGCCATTGATGACGTCACACGCGATATAATTTAAAAAATTATATAAATTAATTTAAGCTGTATATTTAAAAATTATTCAAATAAGCGTCTTTAAATTAGGAATAATATCCAAAAAAACGATTTAAACAGTAGGTCATAAAATTTAGACAATGCTAAATTGCCTATATAAAATTCAATCACACTCTAGAATGTTAATAAGCCGATAAAACTACTTTATTTAAAAACAATAAAGACAATTAAGCTCTGTTTTCTTTTAAACATTTAATAGAACTCGAAACTTCCCACTCCAAGATAAATTAGTAGCCAAATCTCTAAATAAAGATAGAAGATAAATAAAGATAGAAGATAAATAAAGATAGAAGAGGTACTGTTGTAATAACTCCATCTTCTTGGTTTCATAAAGCATTTCGCATTAAACCTTAATGAAGAGCTTGAAAGCGGCGACAACAGAGAGATTTCCGCACTTAACCCAGTAACAATAAAAAAAGTTACAAACAAAAGAAGTGCTGTGTAAGATAATGTTTGCTATTTTATTTCTAACTAGCTTTTTGCCCCACGGTTTTACCCGCGGTTTAATGAAATTTCCCGTACAAAATTTGCTTTTCCTGTGGGAATAACATATTTTTTCTTGGTAAAAGTATTTGTCTGTCTGACCAGGATATTGAGATGCGATCAACCGTTTAAGAGACCGCTTTAAAAAATTGTGCATCATCATCAAATCATTGAGCTAAACAGGCTGGGTGAAACGCAAGTTATAATAATAATAATAAAATGATTTTATTCCACTATAAAACCTGCAGCTTTATCACCGCATATTTAACGCGAATTTTTCACGAAATAAAGTCAGCTTTATAGTACACTTTTATAGCATTTAATAAAGTATTAAATTCATGACCTGCGCCAAAACCTGTTTAATGTTTTGATTATTTTTTTTGTATAGTCATAATTTTTTATAAAAAGTTTATAAAAACTTTTTTGCTGTTTCAGGAAAAAGCATTAATTGTTGTTTTTCTGTAATTTTGGTACTCACCTCGCAGCATAAAATTAAATTACATGTTAAATTCTTCTTCTGCCGTATGGGTATGAAGTCAAGTCGATCTACCCGATGTTAAATAATATCTATTCTTATGCTCAAATTTTTATAATCTTTCCATGAAACTGAACAACTTTCCCCAAGGAACATAGTTCGAAAAATAAGAAATTGCCTCTTTATATAAAATGACTCGAGCCGTTGACTTCTTCTTGGAAGAAGTTGTTCAGTTTCATGGGTAAAGTCTGGTCAGCTATTTTTTTTGACTTTCAGTCATGTTTTGACCTTATAAATATTACCTATTGTATTGACTCGAACACAGAAGCGTATAAAACTGGCCGCTCCCAGCGCTATCTGTTAATTAAAGTCGAGTTGTTGGTAAGTTGGTCGGCGGGAGTTCACAACTTGCATCTATCTACTATAAATTCTAGACGGTAAACGGTTATAGTTTATTCATGATTGGAAAATTGTTTTATAAAATCGATCATTTTTTTTTAAATGGGTAGAATTTTGAAAATACAGTTAGAAAGTTTAACTGCCTATGCAGACTATGCAGGTAAATCATTAAAATAATGGGTGTTTTTATACTAGTGACTGATACTTTGAGTTTTATACCACTTCCGGTCACCCATCCATGGCCTGGCCACGGCGACGGTAGCTTCATTCATTATAAGAAGCACTAACCATTTGACCAGCATTTCCTTTAGATCTCGCAAATATTATCTGTAAATCGAGTCTAGGTCAACAGCAGTCAACATGTTAACACGAAAGTCGTGGAAACCGAACGGTACTGGCGCTATCAGTTAATTAAAACCTAAGTTCTTGGTACGAAGTCGGCAAACTCTTGTCTATAAACAAACGGTCAGCGGGTGCAGCCTGAATACTAAGAAACAATACTCTTAATGAATACAATTGTTAAGCCTTCAAAGGTAGATGAAACTTATGACTGCAATGGGGGCAATAAAATTGAATTTTTACTAAAATACAAATCATTTATTAATTTATCCGGGGTTGATAAATTAAATTAAAGGCAGACCATCAACAGCTTCATAAACGCCGTTTTAAACAGCTGAGAAATAGCAGACATTTTAGTGTATCGCTCCCTTCGTTTGCTCAATCATCTTCGCTTGACATTATAAACATGATTGATAATTGGAAAATACCAAAGAAGGTCACGGTCAAGGACGCGGCCTTGACTGGTTGCTATTATGGTTTTTAGCCCCAATAGTCAGCTGGTTGATCAGCTGATGTGTCTGTGGGTTGTAAGGTTATTAAATAAGCTGAACACCATTATAGCAAAACATAGTCTTATCTGAAATCCCCTAAAAAGTCAGTTGATGTTCTGCCTACCCCTTTTTTTTCTTCTTGTCGTGTGGGTTTCGAGTCAATCGACCTGATGAACCCTAGTGTCAAAGTTCTTAAACAGCCTAATAGCACAGCTAGCCTTCTGACATGGTTAGTGTAACGACCACTATCAAAGACCACTGCCTACCACTTAAGGGATACATCGGCGTCATTTGATGTATGTAAAAGATAGGCAAAGCATCAACGGCATAAACGCGTGAATTCTCATCATCTTCCGTTGACATTATAAGGTTGATTGATGGTAGAATGTCGGAGAAGGTCGCGGCCTTGACTGGACTACTATAATGGTGTTTCCGCCCCAATAGTTCGCTGATGTATCTGGGTAAGTAGGGGAATCTATTATTGTAGCGCTTACAGTGGCCTTGGCAAAGATGAATTGCGAGTTTTCTTTATGGATGAATGCGTTTATTTTGTGGCATATTTTGCATAAATTAAATAAGTCGTTATTCATTCGAAAAGACATTTACTGTTGCAGTTACTGGATAAGCTGGCTTGTGTCAATTTCATACTAGACAAAGCATAAGATAGAATGTACCAGCTATCCCGTTGAATCCAGTGCGATAGGTAAGGATGCTGATAATTCTTCATATAAGAGATACGTGCATCTTCTTCTTCTTATATTATATCTAGCCTATGTCATCCCTGCTGGGGAAAGGCTTCTATCTTTTCCTTCCATTTTTCCCATTGTTGTTGGGCCCCAAAGTATATCTAATTCATCATTGGAGAATGAGTCTAAATAGCTCATATATACAATCTCCTCCCTTAATTTTTCTATATTTAATCTTAAAATATATAACAAACATTATTTGACGCTCTTAGTATAATGCGAAACAAATTCATCATAAAATATAGGGCCGCGTTGCAAATTACTTTTGTAATACGAGCTTTCACAGAATGTAACGTAGCTACGGCTGAAGCTCCTCTAATGCCTCCTCTAGGAATACTGTTATTACGCCGTTCTGTTCCCCTTTATTATAGTGAAACGTGCTTGTGAAGACTTACAGCGGTTATCATCATTCACCAGTTTTATACCGGGTGTAAGGGATAGCGTACCAGAAACTGAAAGGGGTGTTCAGTCGAAAAAACTGAACAAATTTTACCAGCGACTTCTCAAATCACTGGTAAATATCAAGTTCAGCAGAAGATCGTCCAGCTATAATATAGTGGTAAGGGTGGTATCTACATTATTATAGTAATTGATTGGTATTTACCGATTCAAAGTTACATGCATAAATTAATTTCGGTAATGGCTGAAATCAGGAAATCACCCGCTACAATATTCATACAAATAAGGTTAATGCGATGTTGTCAGCTTTGTTTGATCATTTCGTCGACATTCATTATTTATGAAAATGGTTCCAAAATCGAACTGATTGACAGCAGAACCAGATAGCAATATAATTGTGTAAAATTGAAGCGCGCGAATCGCTTAAATTGCTATTGAAAAATACTCGTGACCATGGAGCATGAAACTGATCTGAAATATCGAGGTAGGTAGCAATTAATATAATCGCGGTAATAATCCCGTTCAAAATAACAATCTAATTGTATTGAACAACTATACGAAAATCTTAAAACTTATAAGGGATATAGGCTCATGTTCATCATAATCTAGTATGAATTGAGTATTACAAAACTAATCAATCACAAGTACACACTACACAGCTTAGTAGTGCTGTGTGAATTGTGAACAGTGAACACTTGTGGCATTGGCATAATCCTCTGTAATTACCTATGTAGGATTTAGTCGTAATGAGTTACTTATGTTAGGTTTGCGAGTGCTTTGCTCCTGTGAGCTTAGCTTGTTGGAATGGAACGGAATCCAACTCTCTAGAAGCAGCCCTTGGGCGTGATCTTCGCAGAGAAGTCCTCGCCGCAAGGGCGCCCTTTCCCACATGTATCTCAGTCGAGATAATGCTTCTTCGATACTCATCAGAAAGACATACATACATACATGCATATAATCACGCCTTTATCCCTAATGGGGTAGGCAGAGCGTAAACGACCCATACAAAGGTCGTTCCGCCACGTCTGACAAATTTCGAGGGTTATTCCAGATGGATCTGTATATTGCTATAGTGACAGGTTGTCAGCCCATCGCCTAATTTACAATACTGAAACCCTCATATCCCTTAGCTGATTTTTACAGCATGCCCGGGAGGAGATGCAGCTGGCACATTCTATGTTTTTCTATCACTCCCAGTCCAGCATGGAAGATACTCCCAGTCCAGCATGGAAGATCATGAGCCTTTTACGGTTGAGTTATTTTAGGTTGAGGACCTATGTGAAGCCAAGTTACCATCACCTCAAATCTTTGTGCGGTCGTCGTAAAACCTTCCAATTGAAGAGGTATACAAACTTTTTGGCCGCCATTTTGATTTAGCAATTTTTACACGACTTTTTGTTCAGATATTTTGTGTAAAACAGGTAAAGATGTCAAAATATAGACAGTTATTCGCTCGTAGGTAATTGAGCTACAGCGATTTTCTTTGTTTGCACTCTTTACAGGTCTTGGTGTTAAGATATTTTCTGTAAAACAGGTAGAGACGGCAAATTTAATATAGAACGTTTTCGCTCGTAATTCAGCGCTTGCATTGATTTTGTACTTGCAGTTTGTCCTAAAATTGTCCAAGGTAAACCAATTTCCAGCCTAGCTCTACACAAACCAGTTTGCACTGGTTCAGCAAACAACTTGGCACACACTGACTTAATACCAGCTTCATCAACTCCTGAATCTCCCGAAGGTGCCAGAATGGGTTAGTTAGAGCCACAGACTATATCATCTTTAGACGCGGCTCACTGTGCAATAAAAGATCGTAGGTATTTACTTCCAATGGATTTTCAGTAAAATCGGTAAATCCGGTAAATCTAACTACAACAACCGCGTTGCCACGTGTCATGCCTAATTGTCTTTGCGATTGTGCTTTTTGGATATTCAGGTAATCAGCTTGGAATGCCTTAGCCAAAATATAAACAACTACTCAAAGTTGTTGTCCCCCAGAAACCAGATTCACAACCACAGTAAACATTTGTTCTAAAGAAAGTCGTGTCTTATCATGTCTTTGTTTAGTGCAAAGTTGTCCGTTTACCGTCCACTGTGCGGCGAAACATCCTGTCTACAACTCTAGCCTTTCAGCCCACGAGTTGCAAACTCTCTTCACTTCTACTATTTATATATTCTGTGGTAATAATAGTACCACTTCTACTTCAGTTCAGTTTCTATTGAACAATGAGTTTTTCAACTGAGTTCCAGTTGTGAGCTTTTGTTTCATGTTTTAAAGCGAATTTTCCCCGTTTTTTACAGGTTTAATTATTTAATTAAATGGAGTTACTCGTAAAGTTTTAATGTATGAATTTTTCTTTATTCTTTTGTTTTAATAATGTTGGGAATGTAGCCGCTGGCAAATTAATTATTCCTACTAAAGTAAAATATTTGTTCGGAGTCCTCTTATGAGTAAAGCAATTTTTTAACGCAAACATAGTAAGAATTTGAAATAATTTTAGACTTAAAGGTCTTTTACTAATATTTTAAGAAAAATTACATGTAATCTTGTTTTGGTTCAGACTTAGAGCAACGCGGTTTTCTGTTCCGGGTTCAGATCTAGGAAACACGTGTGATTTTATAAGCCAACCAAAATAAGTGTATAAAGCTCTAAAGGCTAACATAATAAATAGTACGAATAATATGAACAAATCAGATGAAAAATTCTCATTTGTTTCTTTTCTCCACCTGAAACAACACTCGTGATGTGATTTCACTGCAATGTGCAATGTGCAGTATATTTTTACAGATCTCTGTATTTTTCTCGAATTGAAAAACAATAAGAGAGTTTCTGTGGTTTACTTTGTGCGGATTTTTAAAACGCAATACAGAAATATGGTATTTGTACTTTTACATTTGTATTGCGTTGCGGGAGCGTTTTTATTTTCTTCGAAAGGAAAATTACTATTGAAATGTACCTATTTACACATAGAAATACCTACGTAGGTAGGGAAGGCAAAATATGGCAATGGTTTAATAAAGTAATATAAAACCACGCTACATGCACTAATTGTAGAATCGGGTATCGCCGATATATAATAATAATAACAATGCCTGGTTGGATGTCTAGATTTCTCTTCTACGGTGCCCCTTTGTGTTAGCAGTAAACAAGTAAACATCTTAAAATATCCAAAAAGAATCAGTAATGCTGAAATAGATTCTAGACATGATTGATCGTATCGGGGGCACTTGAGAGAAGTTTGTTTAAGTAATAAACTATAATGGGAACCGCCGTAAGTTTTGACTTTTTGACTTTACCAGAAATTGGTGGTTATAGCATTCTAATGTTTTAAACTGCCTCTATTTTAGTTGCTTAACAACTCTGCAGATTTTTCTGGAGGAATGAAAAGTTTCGATAATCGTTTTCCGAAAAAATATTGAAAATTATTTCTAATACTTACTGTCAGCAACAGTGATCTTCGCTCGAAACCCAGCGAAGTGTCTCGAGTGATCGGAAGCGAAACCTCAACCGCAGCCAGTTACTCTTCGACTGGTACCGCAGCAGCTTCAGCTTGCCTCCCCAGTCGCCACACAGTCTTCTAGTGTGAGTTGAATGACTGTCTCTAACCCAGCCGGTGCTGATCGCGTCAGATTCTGGTAGAAGGGTTTCTGTCTCTTCCCACACCTGTAAGATACATTTGGTTTGAACTTGCTTTGGTACAGGTACGTCTTCAACAAGAGCATTCGTTCGCGAGCAGTGTGCGAATATTTCTATGTAATAAGCCTATGTTACTCGTAAATGAATGCTCGTAGTGGAGACACACCATACTGCGAATTTAAATTCGTGACCGTGGTAAAATAAAAATAAAAATTATAATTCCAAGAATCAATCATTTTTCATGAAACATAATTTCAGATTTTTAATAAATAGGTATCAGTTATACAATAAAAACACTTTTAAAACTACTTTGATACAAAAAACTCTGCTACGTAATCTCGTAGAAGTTAGCTACGCTGTATTCTACAGCTATTTGTTGTTAGCAATTTGCTACGATATGGATTTGGATACATACATACATAAATCACGCCTTTATCCCTAATGGGGTAGGGCAAAGCGTAAACGACCCAAACAAAGGTACGCATTACGCCACGTCTGACAAGTTTTGAGGGTTGTTTAAGATAGATCTGTATATTGCTGTAGTGACAGGTTGTCAGCCCATCGCCTAGATTACAATATATTAATTGGCATAGTGAATCCAATATGAGACGAAATGGTCCTATAAGCATAACGTTTTGTTATATCAAATTAGTGTATAGATAGGGCGTGAAATTGTGCGCGGAATGAGTTCACGAACTGACAACCCGATCGACGTTAGAGAGATACACTCGACGGCAATATAAATGGGTCACCGTTGTTTTCCACAAATTCACCAACGAATAATGACCTTTAAAAACTGTCTTTTTGAGGCATTCATTCAATGAGCAATTAAAATGAAGAGGTATTTTTTCAAGGTTTTTCATTTGTTGAAGTGAAACTTCTTTAGGCGCGTTGACAGTAAAATTTCAAGGTCGGATGACGGAAATACGTCAGGCTGGGGAACGGAAGTCGAAATGTCAAAAATGTCAAAGAAGTTTCACTTCAACACGTGTGCTCGGCACACACGCTCTTTGTTTTTAAACATATATTTCAGAAATGTCAGTGGCAAACTGAAATGGGTCGCTCAGATAACGAAACTGACCAACTTTTACAAAATTCTTCAAGGTAATATTTTGTATCGATCGATATTTTTTTGTATTTTGTAATACTTTACTATATTATTCTGAAAATTAATCAGTTTCGTTATCAGAGCAATTTCATTCAGTTTGCACACTGTTGCCATAATATTCCTGCATAATGAAAAATAATGTGCGATGGATCGTACAGTGGCCCTTACGCCCTGCAGTGCGTGACAACGGTCTGATGTGCATGAGATCATGACAATGAATTATTCATTATCATGAGCATGATTTTGAAAGCTCAATATAGAAAAGGGTGACCGGAATAAATTGGCCGCGAGTGTATATTGAACCCCGAAACCAATTTCTCGACTCTGATTGATGCCCGATATTCCGTTTGTTTATGTTCGTTTTCAATCAGAAAATGTCATGGAAATATAAAATAGAATGTTCAGCTTGAATGTACGTTTATTTCTACGTTAATTGAATTTCATAAACTAAAGAGCTTTTTAATAATATTGCACTTTGGATAGAATATCCAAATAAAATGTGAAAATTCTACTTTGATACTGCAATAAATTTTATGTTTCAAAATATGAACGAGTTATGAAAATCAAAGATTTCGGATAATGAAAGTCTTTATGAAAGACATTGAAAACTTATTTGAGCTGCTTTTTTCCGGGTATCCTGTACAAAAAGTAGCAGTTAAGCATATGGGCCACAACCATACCATATAGCTTTCACTATTTTTTATTTTAAATAAGTACCTAAATGTTTGTCAGACGTTCTAGCTACCCCGTAAGGAACAAATGCGTGTCTATTGATAACCAAGGTATACTCACTTCATTATCAGATGCGTATGAGTCTTGTTGATCGTAGTGCAGCCAGTCATCGTCGGTGACGTTCTCCAGACCCAGCTCCGTGATCTCCAGGTAGTCGTAGCTGCAACTGCGGACAAAATATTTACTTAAAACATGTTATGTTAGTCGTATTATGGGATGTACATACTAAGGAAGAGGTTCAGACCAGGATAACGGCATCATGCGCTGTATTGGAGCTTCATGTGATCCTACTTAAGCGGTGGTAGGCTCTACGAGGAGCCTGGCGTATGACCCATTGTAGACCTGTGCAAACTTGCTGTTTTTTTGTCAGCTTACTGTAATGTGTTAGAGGCTTCTGGGAAAGCTCGCTTCGTTGTCGGAACCGTCACACCACCCAACTGTAACCCACTGACATACAAAAAAAGTTATTAGGTACTTCGCAAATGCTAGAAGGTGTAGCGATACTTTTCACACTGTACCACTAGTCAGATTTTTTTTCCTCTAAGATGTGTTTTTATTTCGGGTGTAATATCCTACATCTTAAGTAAGTTTAAAACTAGACAAAAAACAAAGAAGACAACATAAGCCTGCCCCAGTTTCCACATAACAACTGAATTGGTTCATGTAGTCTGCCGCCTTCTGCCATTCTCTGCCGCTCGCCAGTTACGCCTGTACGTGATTCAATTTCTGTAAAATATGGCTTATGAAAGACCTGGAGTTTTGTGTTATAGATATAGAGAATTATTTTTTACACAATGATAGAGCTAATTGAGTAAAGCAAATAAAATTTAATTAATGTTTGAGTGAATTCGCGCCCAATTTAAAAAAATATAATTTGATTTACAGAAAATGTGATAAGATTTTTATTTTAACCAAAATTAAGGGAGGAGATTGTATATATGAGCTATTTAGACTCATTCTCCAATGATGAATTAGATATACTTTGGGGCCCAACAACAATGGGAAAAATGGAAGGAAAAGATAGAAGCCTTTCCCAGCAGGGATGACATAGGCTAGATATAATATAAGAAGAAGAAGATGCACGTATCTCTTATATGAAGAATTATCAGCATCCTTACCTATCGCACTGGATTCAACGGGATAGCTGGTACATTCTATCTTATGCTTTGTCTAGTATGAAATTGACACAAGCCAGCTTATCCAGTAACTGCAACAGTAAATGTCTTTTCGAATGAATAACGACTTATTTAATTTATGCAAAATATGCACAAAATAAACGC
>JARACY010002075.1:0-47524 GCA_029255725.1 Scrobipalpa atriplicella
AGAATAAAGTAGGTATAAGCTTTCCAAATTGTGGTTTTCCTGCTTTACAAAAATAACTAAATACAGAAATTATCAATTTTGAGTATCCATAACAAATGAATGCAAGGTTCGGTGGCTGGAGAGAGATGGAATCAGTGCAGGTAATCATTTCATAAACATGGCACATAAAAATACTTACAAATTACACAGGGGAATGGCAGAATGTAAAATGAACAGAATCACATATTCTGCAATCGTAATTTGGTCCCATGGCTTAATTTATTTTATTTGATGATAACATTTTATTGAATGTTTAAATATTTAATTAAAAATCGTTATACTCACATCAATGTCATAGAAATAGTCTTTGGTTTTAGAGGCCAACTCAAAATCCGCTCTCAGGGCCAGGTCATGTACCTTTGGACACTCACCCAAGTCCATACGCTGCAATGAAAATCGGACAATATACAAAATATGTGCACACAAAAGTAGGACATCATAGGAAGAGGGAGAATAGAGTAGTTGACTATTTAATGAAATAGTCATTTTGCTAGTACCTAAAAATACATCAATGCAAATTTTATGAATATTTTTATAGACATTTATATTAAAAAGCAAAACCTATTGTATTTCAATCCAGCTATCAATATGACACCAGACAATTTCATACAAGCAATGAGCATCATTATTATATTATGTAACTGAAACTTTATGTAAATTCAACAAGAAAGAAAAATGTTTGAAGTTGTCTGTTTTATTTCTAAACGGGACATATCCAGACATAGAATCTAACATAATAATTACTGAATATGGTAATACTGAAAACAGAAAGAGTTTTCAAAAGGTCAGGTTTATTCAAATGTCTACAATTTGCAAACAAGAAGTAACTGTTTTCAGCAAACCATAATCTCTTCTTTTTTTTTATTGACAAAGTTTTAACAAAAAAATTAACTGCCCCTAAAGTCCGATTTTAAAATTGTTTCATGAATACATACAACATCACCAACTGCATACACGGCCCAGTAGATACGCCTGAATGCAAATACACCATCAATACTTACAAATTTATATGAGGTACACCTGAATAATCCTACTAGCCTTCAGAAGTTATACATCAAAACAATCAACCAAACAATCCTCATATTCACTTTCAATGACATTCATATAAATAATTTATCACACTTATCAAGTTATTCAATAGTACTATTACTGTGAAATACATTTTGTTTTGGACACACAAGCAAAGTAATCAAATTACCAATGACACAGTAATAATATAATTGAATTTACAATTGAATATTTGTTACAAAGTTTAGTTTTAAATGTTTGATATAAGATAATATTTGGATTATATTATTTTGCAGTGCATTAACCCTATTTTTTTTTACAGAACAATATTAACTTCTCAATATTTTTAATGATCACATGCTTATTCAGTTAAATTAAATTAAAACTCCCAGTGCGCATTATAAAATTTCACACTTGTCAAATTTTACTGCCTTTGTTAACTATGAACTCGCTGACAAATCTTCATCGGAGTGGCATTAACTGTGGTGAAATATGCTTTTCAGAAAATGCCCAACACTAGTCTTTATTGCTCATCACAATACTTATCAGATGAGGGATAGATTGTATGAGTTAGGCTGTTCTGTAAGTACCAAGGATGTACGTATAAAAACATTTATAGTTAGCTGATTGTATACTTAATGCTAAGCAGAATTTAATATGTTAAGTCATTCTCTGGCTTAGTAAAAATTATTAAATTATCCATCCGGTTTCTAATGCTGCTTCGGTGAGTACAAATAAAATTTTAGGAACGTGAAATTATTAAGTCGGGTGAGAGCAATCCGGTGATTCGCTCAAACTTCATTGGGTACGTACTGAGCTACTTGGCTAGAATACGAAAATTTTGATTGCATGTGATCATTAAAAATATTGAGAAGTTAATATTGTTCTGTAAAAAAAAATAGGGTTAATGCACTGCAAAATAATATAATCCAAATATTATCTTATATCAAACATTTAAAACTAAACTTTGTAACAAATATTCAATTGTAAATTCAATTATATTATTACTGTGTCATTGGTAATTTGATTACTTTGCTTGTGTGTCCAAAACAAAATGTATTTCACAGTAATAGTACTATTGAATAACTTGATAAGTGTGATAAATTATTTATATGAATGTCATTGAAAGTGAATATGAGGATTGTTTGGTTGATTGTTTTGATGTATAACTTCTGAAGGCTAGTAGGATTATTCAGGTGTACCTCATATAAATTTGTAAGTATTGATGGTGTATTTGCATTCAGGCGTATCTACTGGGCCGTGTATGCAGTTGGTGATGTTGTATGTATTCATGAAACAATTTTAAAATCGGACTTTAGGGGCAGTTAATTTTTTTGTTAAAACTTTGTCAATAAAAAAAAAGAAGAGATTATGGTTTGCTGAAAACAGTTACTTCTTGTTTGCAAATTGTAGACATTTGAATAAACCTGACCTTTTGAAAACTCTTTCTGTTTTCAGTATTACCATATTCAGTAATTATTATGTTAGATTCTATGTCTGGATATGTCCCGTTTAGAAATAAAACAGACAACTTCAAACATTTTTCTTTCTTGTTGAATTTACATAAAGTTTCAGTTACATAATATAATAATGATGCTCATTGCTTGTATGAAATTGTCTGGTGTCATATTGATAGCTGGATTGAAATACAATAGGTTTTGCTTTTTAATATAAATGTCTATAAAAATATTCATAAAATTTGCATTGATGTATTTTTAGGTACTAGCAAAATGACTATTTCATTAAATAGTCAACTACTCTATTCTCCCTCTTCCTATGATGTCCTACTTTTGTGTGCACATATTTTGTATATTGTCCGATTTTCATTGCAGCGTATGGACTTGGGTGAGTGTCCAAAGGTACATGACCTGGCCCTGAGAGCGGATTTTGAGTTGGCCTCTAAAACCAAAGACTATTTCTATGACATTGATGTGAGTATAACGATTTTTAATTAAATATTTAAACATTCAATAAAATGTTATCATCAAATAAAATAAATTAAGCCATGGGACCAAATTACGATTGCAGAATATGTGATTCTGTTCATTTTACATTCTGCCATTCCCCTGTGTAATTTGTAAGTATTTTTATGTGCCATGTTTATGAAATGTTTACCTGCACTGATATTTTACAGACACGAACATTGCATTCATTTGTTATGGATACTCAAAATTGATAATTTCTGTATTTAGTTATTTTTGTAAAGCAGGAAAACCACAATTTGGAAAGCTTATACCTACTTTATTCTAACCCTAACATTTTTATGGAATATAGGCTACAGAACACTTGGAGGCATTCATAGCTGATTGCGACCGTCGCACCAATGCGGCCAAGCAGCGTCTCGCCGAGACCCAAGAGGAGTTGTCTGCGGAGGTGACGGAGAAGGCTAATGCTGTCCACGAGCTGGCCGAGCAGATCGGTCAGAAGCTGGCTCGGGCTGAGGCACTCGGAGAGGAGGGGATGGTGGAAGAGAGCATCAAGCTTATGGGAGAGGTAATTCATTGAAGGATATTTCGTAGATTTAAAATTAAAGTAAGGAAAACTACGAGACAGATAAAACAAGAATAACTAAAACAGGTAATGTTTATAAGGATCTAAGTTAATCGTTACTTGATGCATTTTGTTGATATTTTAGTTTGCAAAAGAAACACTTTGCATATACGTTTACATATTCACCATATTCATGTTTATTTGCTTTGATAAATACTTAAGTTAAGGTTTATGCTCTAATAGTTTCAAGTTAACGTCTCTAATGTGAAATATCGGCTTCCGAATCCTGATACACGCTGCACCGTCTATCCATTAACTGTGGATTGAAATGTTTATGTTTCTCTAGATCGACGAGCTTCGGAAAAAGAAGGCAGTAGCAGAACAGGAGTACCGCAACTCTATGCCCGCGTCGTCCTACCAGCAACAGAAGCTGCGCGTGTGTGAAGTGTGCTCGGCGTATCTCGGCATACACGACAACGACCGCCGGCTGGCCGACCACTTCGGGGGGAAGTTGCATCTCGGCTTCATCACCATCCGAGAGAAGCTGGCCGAGCTGAAGGTACACTTGTAGCTACATACACTTCTATAAATAAAGTAAGCAACATGTGATATTCCATAGATTTCCTAAGGAAAACAAAAGAAAATTGCATCTGTCACAGCCATCATCTTACAGTTTTTCGTGTATACCTGCTGCTGCATTCTGCTGCTGCTGCGTGCGTAATGCCTTTATGAACGAGATCATAGAGGGGATAATAATAATGGTTGATTGCAATCTACCTGTGATAAAACTTTAAACAAATATTCAGTTCCATTCCTTCTTCCTAAGAAAAACGTGGACAAGAGGCGAGAAGAGCGCGGCGAGAAGGAAAGGGAGCGCGGGAGCAGCCGCCGGCACTACGTCGGTGGGCGGGAGTTGGACCGCAGAGCGCGCAGGCATCGCGAGACCGCGCGCGACCGGGACCGCGGGGACCGGGAGCGGAAGGACGGGGAGCGGGAGAAGGAGAGGGAGCGGGAGCGGGGGGACCGCGACCGCAAGGACCGCGACCGGGAACGAGACAGGAAGTGAGTATTGACCGCAGAGCGCGCAGGCATCGCGAGACCGCGCGCGACCGGGACCGCGGGGACCGGGAGCGGAAGGACGGGGAGCGGGAGAAGGAGAGGGAGCGGGAGCGGGGGGACCGCGACCGCAAGGACCGCGACCGGGAACGAGACAGGAAGTGAGTATTGACCGCAGAGCGCGCAGGCATCGCGAGACCGCGCGCGACCGGGACCGCGGGGACCGGGAGCGGAAGGACGGGGAGCGGGAGAAGGAGAGGGAGCGGGAGCGGGGGGACCGCGACCGCAAGGACCGCGACCGGGAACGAGACAGGAAGTGAGTATTGACCGCAGAGCGCGCAGGCATCGCGAGACCGCGCGCGACCGGGACCGCGGGGACCGGGAGCGGAAGGACGGGGAGCGGGAGAAGAAGAGGGAGCGGGAGCGGGGGGACCGCGACCGCAAGGACCGCGACCGGGAACGAGACAGGAAGTGAGTATTGACCGCAGAGCGCGCAGGCATCGCAAGACCGCGCGCGACCGGGACCGCGGGGACCGGGAGCGGAAGGACGGGGAGCGGGAGAAGAAGAGGGAGCGGGAGCGGGGGGACCGCGACCGCAAGGACCGCGACCGGGAACGAGACAGGAAGTGAGTATTGACCGCAGAGCGCGCAGGCATCGCAAGACCGCGCGCGACCGGGACCGCGGGGACCGGGAGCGGAAGGACGGGGAGCGGGAGAAGAAGAGGGAGCGGGAGCGGGGGGACCGCGACCGCAAGGACCGCGACCGGGAACGAGACAGGAGCCGTATTTTTGAACCGCTCGAAAACTAATGCGCATGCGAAAAAGCAATTTGTATGGAAATTGCATGCGAACATTACTCTTTCGTATGCGCATTAGCTTTTGAGCGGTTCAAAAATACGACTCCTGGAAGTAAGTATTGGAACTCTGGCAAAAACTTTTATTTGCAAATTGGCCTAATTGTCGGACCAGCAGTTTGTGGGTGTTCGTATTTAGTTTACCAGCAGGCGCCACGCCATGTAGCTATGAGGTTAGAATGTACAGCCAGTGCAACCGTTGTTGACAACCGTAATTAAAATGGGACCTCACCCTACATGCCGCCCGCTGATGTGCTGAAATCTGAACCCCGCTATCATTTGCTGGCTTTTTTCTCCTCCCTAAAACTCCCATCATCATCACAATAAGTAACACTTATGTATTGTTCCTTAGACGCAGCCGGTCGCGCAGCCGCAGCAAGCGCGGGTCCCGCGAGCGTGACTCTCGCCGCTCGCGCTCGCGCCGCTCACCCTCCCGCGACAACACGCGCCGCCGCGAATAACCGAACAGGTCACACATACTGTATAGCCTGGCTCGCAACAAGTGAAAAATACTTTAAAATTAATCCCGCTCCAGACCTACCGATCCTAAATCGGATGGTGTGACCATCGCAAAAAATGGCAAATCTGAAAAAAAAAACAAAACACTTGTTAAGTCGCCCTATGATTTAATCAGAGTACACTGTCATTTTTATTTGACATGTTATGTTATTATGTGGAGTTGGAGCTTTGGTTGGAACATTTTAAGCCAATCTTACTTTTCGTATGAACTAATTAACAGTGTACTTTTATTTGAATCGTACATTACCACCACCATAGGCTGGTTGTGACAGTATCGGGTTTACATACCCAGTCTGCCATGTAAAATGACTGTATTTTCCCGTCGCTTTCATCATCGTTAGCTAGATTTTACCCATTCACGGAAGTACATAGATTCTATTGAATAGCCAAAATTTTCATCAATAATATTATAGGTAGTATGAAGTTAGTTCCTTTGGGCAATCACAGTAATATGATGATTCTCTCGTCCGGTCGTCATTTAACGCACAACTATTTCTATTTCATCATCACAAACTGTGTAAGATCCGTATTCATAGATCGGTCTTTCACAGGGGGAGCAATCATAACTAAAAACTACAATTACGTTACTATTTTTATGGAATAAACTCAATGTGAACTCTATATTGCTATCTGAGAACGATCTATAAATACGGTTCAGTTTCGTCGACCAAACTTGATGTGCGTCATTTGTATTTTACAGGTGATTAATGCGTGATATGATAATAAAATTAACGAAATTTATTATAAGGATCTCTCATGAATGACTTGACGATGTTTCATAGATGAAGTTGCCCTTAATAGTGATTTGATAGAAATAGTCATATAAGGAAAGATACATTTGTACAGTACAGCAAATGATATTGATATTATGCAATAAGTAAGACAGGTGTGAATTTCAAGTCAAGAAGTGACATTATGCATTGTTATTCTAGTATAATAGGTAGGTAGATTATAGTTAGAGTAACTTAGGATAAAATAGTATGTAATTATGATTTTAAAGTTGTTTTAGTTTCATTTCTTCTTAATGTTGAAATATGTGTATCGTTTGGTCTGCTAGGTTAGCATTGTCTGTATTCTCGATTATATATTAAATTGAAACAATAAATCAACTTGGTTGAATAAATTAATTTCGTCTGTATATAACAAGTATATAAACATGTACTTTTTGTACAATTTTAAATTCCTTGTGCTTATTTTGTTGTTGAATAAAACGATGATTAAACAGAATTTGACTTTTATTTATTAGGAAATAAATAAAAGGCCGTATTACTAGGAACATAAAATTCTCTATTTTAACAACTAAAATGTTACAATGGCGGCGATTCGGAAACAGCTTCAACTTAACTAATTTAAGTTTAGTCCTGTCACTTTCTAAAATTTGAATAAAATAGAGACAGCAACACAACAGCTGATTATAATTGTGTCAAACTGACGTATAACGCTCATAATAAGTCAAATTAAGTTGTGATGTGAAAGGGTCCCGACTAAAATGCGTTTCGTTTCGTGCATTCGATCTATGTGACAGGTTTATAATAAGTCCGTCTATACTGCCATCCTTTCCTGTTCGCTCGTAATGGAAAGTGACAGGACTAAACTAACCGAATCGGCAGCAATGGCTTCGATTCGTAAACAGCTTCAACTTAACTAATTTTAGTCCTGTCACTTTCTAAAGAATAAAATAGAGACAGCAACACAACAGCTGATTAAAAATTGTGTCAAACTGACGTATAACGCTCAAAATAAGTCAAATTAAGTTGCTAAAATGCGTTTCGTTTCGTGCATTCGATCTATGTGACAGGTTTATAATAAGGTCTGTACTGCCATCCTTTTCTGTACGCTCGAGATGGAAAGTGACAGGACTAAACTTAATAAGTTAAGTTGGTTCTGTAACCGAATCAGCAGCAATGGCTATTCTCGTTTTAAGTTTTGAGACAAAGTAACAAAAGTCTTAACAATGAATGGCTTCTGAATTCAAATACGTTTATCGAGTTATTGAAAAACCTCATATAACGATTTTCGAAGTCACTATAACAATTATTATTGTATTGGTACACAAACATGAAAAATAGTAGGGCCACCGCCTCATGTCCCTCAGACCAGAATCATCTAAATACTTCCCAAATTACCCACTGAACCACAGAAATCAACTTTTCAAAAAAAAAAAAAAAATATCATTCTCATCTCATCACCATATAAAGGTCATCATCAATGTATGAAAAATTAAAATTTTGTTAAAACAGAAACTCGGCATAAACGTCCGCACCCAAAGAATATTCTAACTTAGGAAATAATTCGACTGTCCTTAGTGGATGTTTTCAAATTTGGTTTTAAGCAGGTTTTCAGAAGTGAGGATTCGGGTGTAAAGGACATTGTGTCTGAGATGGTCTTATTGTCTCAGATGGTCTTACTTAGTAGTGGTATTATTATTAGGATTGCATTTGATTGTGGATTGTCTATTATCTGCAGACGGGGCCCTTACTATGCAATGAGATCAACATAATTAGATACATAGATGTAAATTGGTGGTACATGACATGATTCAATTTGAATGAAGATTAAGTATCAGTAAAATTATTCTTATACAGTAAATAAAGATCCTTCTTTAGACCCTTTGATATAATATAATCATTATAACAGCAAAAGCACAGATCGAAAGAATTAAAATATTTCTCACTATAATATTGCTAATTCAACACCTAGTTACCCTTAGTCATTCCAGGAAAGAAAAAGTTATTCCTTGATAAAATTGTATCTACATTTATTTTAAAATATTTGATAGAGGTCTATAATTTACTATCTAAAGAATTTATGCTATTTAATGGTTTCTGTTCTACAAAGATGAAGAATATCTATGATTTATTTAGTTTATTTAGATTAGGTAAGCGGTGACGTCATTTTATTTATTTATTCGGATGTATAGAGCACCATGCGGTCCACGATCCTTGAAGCCTACATTTATTTACCTAGATGTTTTATCTCACGATTACCTGACTGACTTATCACTATAGCTTTGCCATATTTGTGTGCATGATAGTTGACTAATTTTGAGAAACTTATTCATAGATTGCCTTATGGTCTAATTTAGCTGAAATATTTCAGTAAAAAACAAATTGTAAGACATTTTATATTTTTATGAAGTGAACTACTTGACATTTCTCCAACAACACACGTCAAGCTGTCGTCAAGGCGACTCGTCGTGTGACGTCATAATGTTGCAGCATCAACAGCTCAGTTGTATTGCAACATAGACGTCACACGAGTTGCCATAACGAGGCCATAACAGCTTGACGCGTTTGCTGTTACGTGACCAGTGACTATATTTCCGGAATTTTACTTCTCAAAAATATTAAATAATCATGATTTATTTAATCAATGTGATCGATTTTTCACATTTTTAAATCATAAGTCACCATAAAAAATAGTAAGCGACAAAATATTTTCTTACTGTCAACTACTCTATTGCTTCGTTCAGTGTAAACCAAACCAATACACAAACACACACGGACGCGTGTCTGTAAACAACCGTACCAAGCTCGGTTTCAAGTCATTCTCGCTCGCACCATATTGCACGTCAATTATTTTATTATGCAAGATTTATTTGATTTTGATCTTGTGAAGTTTAAGCTTGAAGCCGAGCATTTCGGAGAGGACTCCTGAGAGAGCTGATAAGATAACTACTTTGACTATCGTGTACAGGTAGTGGTTGGCACATATACCGGATATCTTGAACGGCGAATCCAGTTCCTGTAAAAAAAAAAAAAAATTAAAAATCGCGATCAGAGCTTCAATGACTTCATTAAAGTACGATATTTTGGTCACGTCTGACAAGGTTTGAGGATCATTTTAAAAAAGAACAAGCTATGTAGATATAGGGATAGTAGTCAGCCTTTTATCCATGGGGTAGGTGGCGCCACTACAAGTCATAAATATATTGTGTCTCGAATAAGTACTAACCTTTTCATGAATATATTACGATTTGTGTAATTGTTTATTTTGTAATCCATAAGGTCACCATTTACACTTCACGTCATCAAATCACGTAGAGACAAAAAATACCCACCTTGAGTAAGTCAGCGGCCAGTTTGAGCACATTGTTGGCAACAGTCAGCTGCTCCTTGCAGTCCGGCCGCTGCTCTATAGCGAGGTGCAAGTTGATCTGCTCCGTCAGTATGGCGGACAGGCAGCCGCGGTACTTCTTGTTCACGTTGCTACCGAGGGTCAAAAGTCGCAGCAGGTATATCCCGAGGCACACGCTCCACACCATCGCTTCGAGTAACCAGCCCCTTTCGAGTACTATCGATTCCTGCAAGGAGAAGTTCTATTGGAATTCCTTATTGGATGCACTGGAATATCGAATGGTCGGGTCGTTCATTTATTACGTGAGGTGGGTCGAGCAGAATCTCTTCCAATCTCAGGGGGAGAGGGGAGGGTATAGCAAATATCAAGTATTTTTTTCCAACAACACACTAAATGGTGTAACTAAATATTTCCAATTAAACAAAATGTGATTATAATAAGGCAATTTATAATTTTAATAAAGGTAACACAATGTTAATGCAATAAAGCGCAGATAAACGAATGATCACTAAAAGTACCAATTTTGAAAAATCACATGTGAGATTTTGGTGGGGAGGAAGACGTCGAGGCTAATGTCACGAACTCACGAAATCATCAGACGGGGAGGGGTGTCGAAAAATCACTTCACGTAACAAATAAACGACCTCCGAGGTGTGATAAAGCTTACCCTCAATAGCTGTGCGCTGACGCACGCCAGGAGAATCAATGTGAGCATGAAAGCGGCCGACACTATCACGTCCACTGATCTTTGAGGACCACGGCGCTGGAAACAACATTTATTATTTTTGGGACTTCTCTTTTGTATCAAAATACAACGAAAGACTTCAAACAGACTTTATTTTTGCATGAAATTACAAATATCATGCAATTTTATTTCTAAAACTTTAAAAAATTGTGAGAAACAATAAATCAAAAATTTTAACCGCAGACAGGATTTGAACCTGGAACCATGGAATACAGTCCCAATGCTCTAACCAATTGAGCTACCGGCACACATCCTGAGCGGCGAAATTAGTGAACACAACTCACGCGTAAATACGACCTCGTGGACAGTCAAGTCTTGTCTTGATATTCCTCACAGTATTGAGCCTGAAGTGCGATAGCTCTGACTTCCTGGCTCTCTTCGCGGAAGTAAGGTGCTAAAATAACTTCGCGTAGAGGAAGCGTTGCTTGAATCATTAAAAGAACCCAACTTACCCGCAAAAACGATCTCGTGGACAGCCAAGTCTTGATATTCCTCACGGTATTAAGCCTGAAGGGGGGTAGTTATGATTTCCTAGCTCGTCTCGAGGAAGTAAGGAGTAAAAATAACTTCGCGTAAAGGCAACGCTACTTTAATCATTAAAAGAACCCAATTCACCCGCAAATATGACCTCGTGGACAGCCAAGTCTTGATATTCCTCACAGTATTCAGTCTAAAGTGCGGTAGTTCTGACTTCCGAGCTCGCCTCGCTGAAGTAAGGTGTGAGAATAACTTCGCATAGAGGAAACGTTGCTTGAACGCGCGCTCGGCGACCGCTAGGAGGAAGAACACTAGACCGCTGAGAGCGAACCGCAGGATACAGGTGAGGATGTTTGATGTTACTTCCCTGGAAGTAAATTAAAAGTTGTAAATCTTTTAGCAAGACACCATACAAGAGACAAAAGGGTTTTTTTTTTGTCAGTCAGTACGCAAACCTCAGACAGAATTTGTTATTTTTTCTTGAAAGTCGTTCAATTTCGTTGTCTGTCAGTTTGCGTATACAATAACTGTGAGAATCTTGCGCTGATTGGCCGAGAATCACCAGTTTGAGAGTCATGTAAGATAATTCCGCGGTTCAAAGGGCACTTTAAGCAGTTGGTCCTGGTAAACATACGTCAGGAGGTAAGGCGGTTAGTTAAAGATTCAGTCACCAGGGTTCATAAAGTCGCTCAAAGAAGATTAACAACTTACCAAGTATTATCACCGAAAGCACCGCACAAGAGAGCGAGGGGCGACTGCAGGCAGTAGTTGAGTATCACAGTCGGCACGTACATCAGGAACGATAGCGCCTGCAGCTCCTCCTCCGACCTACAGTCATTCTCTACTGCCACCTGATGGATACAGAAGTCTATGTTAACTTGGAGATTCTAGTTTCGAGTTTAATTCGGCACTCACTTGTAGGTTTGACGGAGACATTAGCCTCGACGTTTCGATCCTATACGACAAATAACACAATGACACAAAAGGCACTACCTATTTCTAAAAAGAAATCTAACATATCTGGGCTAGAGAAAAAGCATTCAGTGAGGCAGATTAAAAAAAAACAGCCGTTATTTCTTTTAGTTTTATTTTTATATCACCTAAAAGAGGCGTTTTTTTACCCACAACCCCCCGTCGGCCGCCATGTTCCTCTCGTACCAGCTGATGTACTTACACGACAATATCACAGTTGAAGTTTATTTGACCATTACCCTCTGCCGAGGATCAAAGACCAGCTTGATATGTTGAGTGGTAGTACTCTATTTGTGACTTTTGATTTAGCCTCTGGCTATTACCAAATTCCTATTGCCGAGCAATCGCGTGAGCTCACCTCTTTCGTTACACCAGATGGACAATATGAGTATAATATAATGCCGTTTGGTTTGGTCAATGCCCCCTTAGTATATCAGCGCACAATGAATAAGATCTTGCAGAACTCACCTGTACAAGCGTACGCACTCGTCTACATGGATGATACACCAATAAAGTCCTTCGAGGAGGGCATAAAAAGATTAGAAAAAGTTCTAAAGGTTTTGAAAGATAGCGATCTAACAATAAAGAGGACGATACTTGACCTGTAAGAGGCGTGTCGCGGGCGCGAGCAGGGCAACAGTGGCAGCCATGACTAGCCCCGCCCACAACCCCCCGTCGGCCGCCATGTTCCTTTCGGCGCGCGCCACCACGTACCAGCTGATGTCCACGGCGGACAGCTCGGCGCGCAGTGTGGACCCGCGCTCCCACATCGTGCACTTCACTGTAACGTGTCACCTGTACCGGTATTCTAGCTTTAGGATGCTTAAGTTTACCTATTTGCCCTTTCCCCAATACGAACAGAATTGTAAAAATTTTCAAATACTTTACTGAAAAGGCGTGTAAATGTAACTCAGGTATGAAATTATAGCAGACACTTATTTGTTGGCTTTGAGATGAGTAAACTTTAATCTATGGACAGTCTCTCTTAACTTGTAGTCTACGTATATAACAAAAACCTAATTAAGCAGATTTGTTAATCTCATTATTTAGGCCGATGGTTATTTTAATAAAAATTAAAAATTACCTGTATCACTGGTCGGATCAAGAATAGCGAATGGATCCCACGAGCTATCAGCAGCATAATGAAATCCAACGTCTGAATGTCCGCCTTCCGACTGGGAGCCATAACTACTCTCTTCACCTAAAGATACAGGAATATAAGTATTGTACTGGAATTGTGGTAGAAATAACACCCAATATGAAATATAGTGAGAACAGTACTGCCAAGGATAGATAAAGTCACAAATCACGAAACACTCATCTTGATTTGATGGATGAGTCATGATATCCTATTTTAATTTATGTGGTACCTAAAGCGTGATAAATTGATAATGATTGATGCGTAGAACAAGAAACAAAATATCATCCCAATTAATTTCCTTGGAAGTACGTTGTTAGGCTGTGGAACACGTAAAATTGTAAAAAAATTTAAAGTACTTTCGTTAGATTTAAATTGTACATACGTATTTATGATTAATCATGAAAAATGTAAGTAGTTTGGTTTGACGAAATATTCCAGCTGACAAAAATATCGATAAAAGTGCTCAGTATTTAGCCCAACGTAGGGTGAGGTCCAATTTTAAAGCTTTTTAACTATAGTAGGTACCGCATTGAATTACACCTGCAAGTAAAAGACTGTTACAACTGCAAAATTTCGAAATTACCTGTGTGTAAATGAAGTGTGCGTTAGGCAGTGGGTAAGTCGATTTTTCGAGTTTACATCTGCAATGTGACATGGTCCACAGCCTACGAAAAGCTCGACATTGTTAATAGAGAAATGGTCTTACTGTTAGTGGTTTGCCCAACCCAGTCTGACATGGTATGGTGCGAGGGCAGCGCGATCGACGGCGCGGAGGCGGAACATTCCCCATCGGACGAGGACGACTGGTAATTCGCTAGTTTCTAACAACACAGGACATTCATTTAGACCATGAACGAATGTAGCGAGAATTGTTAATTACTGCCAATCGTTTGCTCAAGACATGCGGCACAGTTTCGGGCATATTCTTTTTAAAAGTCGAAGCATTTTGCAGGAAAGAGTACTCAGCACTTAAAATATCTGATTTAGGAAAATTATACCTACGAATAGAGTACTTTTGTATCAAAATCTCGCAACTTTTTAAAAAAGCATATGCGTATAACTGTGATTCCGGTAAAAACGCACCGTACACGCGCGAATCTGGATTCACGAATTCAAATTCCAAATCGTCTAAGTCCTATCGTGCAGAAAGAATACTAGTTAATAAAATGAAAGGTTTACTAAATTTATATTAAGGGGTATTGTACTAAATATTTTGGTTTTGAATGAATGTGAATTGATATTACCTTGTCTTTCTTTTTGATTGTAAAGTCCTCTTCGCTGGCGCTAGTTTCGCGTTTCCAAGAGCTTCTAAAGCGCACGCCGGCTCGTTTCCCAATACTAGGGCTACTAGTAGGGTTAGCACCGTCCGAATCTGGTTCTACTGACTTCTCACTATCATCTTTTTTCAATTTGCTTACAGTAAATTCTTTATCACTATCCCTGTCAATGTTAGTATCACTTGCCGATTTCTTTGGCACGATTAAAGGCGGACTGTCGTCGTCTCTACCTTTAGTTTCTCGTTTATCGACATTCTTATTCCTATTCTCACCATCGCTACCGTTCGAATTGTACCCGTTCAGACTTTCGAATCCGTCGTCTCCGTCGGCGAACATTGCTCTAGCTAAGTTCATGTTTTGTCGAACATTGAATGTTTCTAGATGTTTCTTTGTCAATATATTCGGTTTGAAATCGAAAGAGGAACCAGGGTTATCATCTGGTGGTGGTGTAAAAGTGACTATAGGAGCGTTGAAGTCAGGAGTTGAGACGTTAGGTTTCTTCCAAGCCATATAGTCTTCGTCATCGGAATCTTTGACTTTCAGTTTAAGTGATTTGCCTTTGGAGGGTTCTAAGTTCTTCATGATGTTTTCTTTCGTTAATTCCTTTTTACGCTTTCTGAAAGATTTACCAAGAATATAAGCAAAAGCGTCATTTTCTTACTTAATTGGTTACAAAATAAGCAAATTGACAAGTTACCAGAGTGTTCCAAAGTGTGGGAAAAATCACGTGTAATTTTTGAGTTTTACAACTAAGACCTACTCTCCTATCAGCAGAAATATTATGATCAAAATAATGATGAGTTACCTAAGCCCCGGGTTCAAGCCGGCGTCGACGCTCTCGGTCCTGGATAGGCGCCTGCGGAACTTGGCAGCTTTGGAGGTAGGAGTCTTGCTCTGGCTGGAGGTGGCACCGCTCTCCGCCGAGCCACCGCCGCTGCCGCCGTCGCAGTCCGACCGGGGCCGCCTATACCACGACAAATGTGTGATACTAGCTCTTGTTTGAAACTCAAACCTATCTAATTGAGATTTTAAGGAAACACCGAGGTAAAAAACACAAAAGTGCTATCGATTCGTGGAGAGCATGACTTAACTAAATTTTAACCAAAATGGTTGCCGTCCCTTTCTGTTTTCTCAGGATAGGGATATGGGTCAAGGGCCATAATGCGATGCAGATGAAAGTTACACAAGGTTCTTTATTTGCGTACGGTACTTTCGTTATTTTTGTTTGCACCAGACTTTTCTGTGGCTATGATAAGTCCTTTGCAGCATATGCATCCAAATAGGACCACCAATTTTTTCGTTGAGTTATTTTTATTCAGTAAAGTAACTAAACAAATAAAAACCGGTTGTCATATTATTTTGGACTCTTACGCGTTAATGTTTTAGTACCTAGTGGACTTACTGTGTCTATGGCTAATATAGATGAATAAATGGGCTTACCTGAAATACCGCGGCAGTTTTCTCCGGTAGTTTGACCTCGGGCGGACCCTCGCGAGTTCCATCTCAGTCGTGCTGACTATCTGCGAGTGCACTATGCTCAGCACCACCATTAGGCCGAGTGGAACTAGCCAACAGTTAGGCTGCAATAGAAGAAGATGCTATTTTTGTGGCTCCTGTATCTGTTGGTTTAGGTAATACCTTAGAATATATTTTTTGCCATGGTAAGGACCGTTTAAAATGATCTTACTCGATTATTTTATATGATTCTGGACCCCATAGGATGCGCCAAACTGATTAATACATTTTTTTCCCGTTAATGCATTACTATACATTTATTTTAGCCAAACAAAAAGACGCCTCATAATCGCAGCAGCTGATTACCTGTGGTCAGGCCGTTACACGTGGGAAATATACATGAAGTGTACAATTATTTTGCAGTGAGAAGCAGAGGTGAGAAAAACCTTATATTACCTAGACTCACATCAATCTCTATTCTATATTCGAAGGCGCGAAGAAATAAAGGGCGATATCTGGAGCGCCCACAATTGTCAGAGCGCCGGCAGAAAGACAAACAGATATTCGCATTAATCTCTACATTCGATGGTGCGAAGAAAAAAGCGTCATGTTGATGACTTGCGCCAGCCACAGACAGTGCGCCACAGTGCCTAAGGAACTTGGCGCAAGCTGGTGATGTTTGGAGCGCCCACGATTGTTGGAGCGCCGGAAGAAAGAGCAAACAGATACTCACATCAATGTCTATATTCGACGGCGCGAAGAAATAAAGCGTCATGTTGATAACTTGCGCCAGCCACAGTGCTAGGAGAAACTTGGCGCAAGCTGGCGATGTTTGGAGCGCCCACCATTGTTGGAGCGCCGGCAGAAAGACCAAGCGGACTAGCGCAAACCAGACCACTCGGCGCATGCCCAGAGTCGGCTTTGCTTTTGGGAACGATGAGCCTGGGGAAAATTAACTCATTTAAAATATGAAAAGAGGGAAATTAAAAAAATTGGCTGGACCGGATTTGAACCTGCGACTTTCGGAATGCCGTTCCATCGGCAAATATTCATATTGAATATTTGTCACGGCTTACTTGTTTGTTGTGAGACAAGGCTTGTGCCTCGACGTTTCGACCATATACGATGGTCTTCCTTCAGATTTTGGCTAATGTTTATGATTAACCGAAACAATATGCGTTGATTGATGATAAGAAGTTATTGAATTACCTATCAAACAAATACTGTAAAAAAATATTTGAACATAATTTTCATATTATTTCATAGTAGGTATATTGCGTGTTTCTTGAATTAAATCTGTTTGATATTAGATAAAATAAAACTGTTGCATAATGAATGCAAATAAATAATGTAACATCATACATAATAATAAAAGCTGTGTACATATAAGTAAGCAAAGTGATAAGGAATTTACAATACATAATTATTCTGGTATCTGACACTCACAGTAATACATACATACATACATAAAATCACGCCTTTATCCCTAATGAGCAGAGCAAAAACGACCTAAACAAAGGTCGTTATGCCACATCTGACAAGTTTTGAGGGTTATTTTATTACAGATGATTATTTATATTGCTCTAGTGACAGGTTGTCAGCCCATCGCCTAAATTACAATACTGAAACCCTCGAATCCCTTAGCTGGTTTTTACAGCATGCCCGGGAGGAGTTGCAGCTGGCACATTCTATGTTTTTCTATCGCTCCCAGTCCAGCATGGAAGCAACTAACAGTTATATATAAACTAAACTACTTTTGTGTAGGATTTCGTCACTCCAAGGGATTGTTAAGGAAACCATCAATTTCAACAGGGGGTCATTGGTCATGGTCAGTTATACGAATGTTCTGTTTTTAGTCTCTATTTTTTGTTAAAAAACGGAATTGGCGTACCCCTGACAAGGTCGACATCGATGAGGTAGGAGCGGGCGTGCGCCGAGAAGTCAACGATGCGACGGCGGTAGGTGCCGCGCATCAGAAGCTGTTCCACCATGGTCTCCCATTCTTCTTTGTCGTAGGAGCTTATTTTTTTCTGGTACCTGTATTATGATTATTTTGAGATAACGTAGCAAAGTGGGGCATTATTATGCTCCATGACACAATTTTGTCATTGCAAAATTTCGTGAGCACACCTGCTTACTTTTTTATAGTTTTTTTTTTCTGATCTGTGACATTACTAGTCTTTCCAGTGTTACAGTGTTTATTCAATGTTTTACACAAGTGAAATTAACAAACTATTAGTAGGTACTAGTCATTTACAGGATTGCAGTAATTTTCTTTCGTGTCATACAAAATTTAGGACACAAAGACACAAAGTGACTGAAGGCTGCCTGTCTGAAATGTTTTGGCATTACTATTTATCTATGGCATTACTACTACAGCCATAGATAAATAAGCAGATACAGATGTTTTATCTCATGACTGCTGCGTTGCCATATTATGTGTGTGTGTAAATGTACCTACACACACGTTCCTCAGTGTCAGTTCAGCATAGTAAACTTATGCATACATAGTGACATAGTGCAAAAATTTATAAGGGCAAGTGTCTGTATGCAAAACCAGAAGTAAGGCTTAACTGCAGTCATGAAACAACTGTACAGATGTTAAATTTATATAAAATACATGCTACTGTACTGAAGTTAATGTGAAAAGTCAAGAATCATACAATCACAAATGAGCATAACCTTGTGACGTGCAAATGTATACTTTGAATATAGTGATAAGTTGTATAACACTGTTCATAAGACTCTGAATGAAATCTTGCAACTGGTATGGTAACAGAATAAAACTACATTCACATTTTAACCAAATAAATGTATCTTTATAGTTGAAAAAAGTGTGATGTTTTAATTAATTATTCTTAAAAGTTGTAGAACTAAATGCAATTAATTAAATTAAATTAGTGCTGATAATAATGGGAAACTGGTTTTCAAACAGTCATTAGTCATTAGAACCAGTTTTTTTAGGCTTTTAAATAATATTTCAACAAATTGAGTTTAAATCTCAATCTGAATATTTGTTCACCATTCTTTTTCACACAAGTCTATTAATTAAAATGTTAAGCGCAGTCAAAGCATAACTTAATGAATTAATGTTTCACTTACCACGCTGCCAGGTGCATCATGATGACCCAAGTGTAAAAAATTTGCTGTCGCCAATAATTTCACTTCAATCACACTTGAAAGCTGCAGAACAATGAGTAATATGAAATATTTTGATATAAAAATTAAACACATAATAATGTTGCAAGGAACAATACCCACCATTTGGTTATTTTTCTGAGAAGTCTTCAAAATCAAAACTCTGTACTGGTTGATGCTACAGCTGAAACGGAAGAGCAATGCAATAACTGATAAGCGCCGAACAAAGCCTGTTTCATCAGGAATTAGTCAACAATCTACTGTTATGCACATCTCAAAATATGGCACAGATTTCCAGAAACATTACGGTACTAACTACATAAACAATACAAGCGCTTTGTGGCAGGAAAGGTCATGTATAAATAAAAAGATATAAATACAACATTTTATTTATAAAATTACCGTTATACATTCTAATGCGCTGCAGAACATTGTGATTTTTCTTGTCATGATTCCTTCTGAGCTACACAACTTTGAAGATCCACAAATATAGCATAAACAATATGAAAATTAAAATCTGAACTATATTTCACTTTTCTCATGTAATACTAATGATTTTTGGATATTGAATTATTGAAGAAAACTACGAAACACCTTTTTCGCGTTCACATCAATTTTCAAGAAAAATATGAACTGTCAGATATGCGTTTTGTAAACGTGTACAAGTAGTAAGAATGAGATAGCAGTACTCTTTTGCTGAGCTTTTTGCTCTTTGCTTTGTGTGAAAGATAGTTTACTATCTCTTTCTTAGTATTTGGCTTAGTTATTTTTGTGATCTAAAAAGCGCATATTTGACATTGCTCATGCGCGACTATATTTATTTTTGAACGTACACCGCGGACTATACTGCAGTGTTTTTTATAGGTTTTATACAAAATTTAGTTACAGCTAGAGATGGGTAACCACCCGGGTTAAAACCCAAGCGTGGGTTAAAACCCAATTATCACCCGTTTCAATCCACCCAAACCACCCACTGACCGGGTGAAAACTAAATCTTGTTAATAATTTAGTTTTTGCTAAAATTATCATTAGTGAGTGCTAGTGATTCAATTACGTGATTGCATAGGTAGGTATTTTGCATTACCTAGTTACTAAAGTAGGTGTATTAGTTAATTTTCCGAATTTTGATTTTAAAAGTTCCGTTGATTTTGTACAATTTTCCGAGTTTCGATAATGGAAACTAAATGGATACTAAAACAAGGCATTATTTTGTTATCTATGAGACATGTAAATTATTTAATTATTACAATATTTGCGAAATGTTGATTTTATTTTTGCCTTTTATTTTACCTTTCCCAAACCTTCGGGGAATTAGTATTTTACCATGCCCTAAACATTTTGTAAGATTTGAATTCAAGTAGATGATACTGATATCTATAGGCACTATATTCGTTATTACAATTTACAAATTAAATTACAATTCAAATACTGCAATGCACAACACAACAGATAACAAGTAAAACATAGGTGACGCTATTGCCATAGAAGTTCATAATACCTATTAGTACGGCGGTTAGCCGGAAAAGTTTGCAAACTGGCGTGATGGGATGATTGGGTCTCAGACTGGTTAGGTTAGGTAGTAGTAGGTACACATCCTAAGGTAACTTTTGAGATATGTTGCCCTGGTGGGTACACTCTATGGGTCTGCAGGCAGGGTCGGTTAGGTTACTATATAGGAGCAATTACAGTATTTCAATTATATAGGAGTGGTGCTCGAACAAAGTTTGGAGCACACCCTGGTCAAATTCACATCGCGGTGAAAAAAGTCCAAAATGGCGGAAAACAAGATGGCCGCCATACAAAATAAAAAGTCGAGTATCTCCTAAACGATGAGAGATAGATGGAGAGTGCTCGAATAAATGTTATAGGGAATGATAGTAGGTAACCTCCGGTGATCACGAAAATCCAAGATGGCGGATCCAAAATGGCGCCTGATAAAAAATGCTCCGATCAGGCTGAAATTTGGCTGCTGAGAGGTTATTGAAGTTCTAATGCAATTGGAAAACGGTGAATTTGAAAAACGAACTATCAATATCGAATTAGTACTTCAATGACATCTCACCAGCCAAATTTCAGCCTGATCGGAGCATTTTTTATATCAGGCGCCATTTTGGATCCGCCATCTTGGATTTTCGTGATCACCAGAAGTTACCCACTATCATTCCCTATAACATTTATTCGAGCACTCTCCATCTATCTCTCATCGTTTAGGAGATATTCGACTTTTTATTTTGTATGGCGGCCATCTTGTTTTCCGCCATTTTGGATTTTTTTCACCACGATGTGAATTTGACCAGGGTGTGCTCCAAAATTTGTTCGAGCACTACTCCTATATCATTGAAATACTGTAATTGCTCCTATAGTAGCTAACCGACCCTGCCTGCAGACCCATAGAGAGTACCCACCATCCTAAGGCTTAGGATGTGTACAACTAGTCTGAGACCAATTCAACCCATCACGCGAAAGTGCAAGCTTTGTCCTGATTTTGATCCTTAACCGCCGTACTATATAGGAAATACATACTTGGGAAGCTGTAAAATATTATTTACTATGAGCTTTAACGAAAAGAAGCTCTTTAATACTTATTTTTCGTTTCCACCCGTAAATTCGGGTGATAATGGGTTAAAACCGGGTAATAACCCAAATCACCCGGTTTTAACCCGGGTGGATTGTTTGGGTTTTTACCCACTACCCATCTCTAGTTACAGCAGCGATTTACCTTAGAATATTTGAAAGAAGCCTTAATCAGTGTTGAATATTTTTTTAAAAAGCAATATGGTAAGAGAACCCACGTAAAATATACCATTCCGCGTGTAAAAAAAGCTGACCAACTGACTACGATAGGCAAGGCACTCATGAAACTGGACAACTTTCCCCAGGAAAATAGGTAAGTCGAAATATATGAAAAACTTTATAAAAAAAATAGCTGACCAACTAAGTAATTAAGTACCTACCTACTACCCATGAAACTGGACAACTATCCCCTAGGAACATAGGTCGAAATAATAGGTACGAAAAACTTTGAATGAAACTTCAATTTAATAGTTACAATCAACTTTATTAAGAGTAACAACCAATAAAATTATTTCTTAATTAACAGACCAAGAATTAGTTTACCTTCGCGTAGTTCGTCATTTTACACTGGTTTCACTTATTATTATTTATAGCAAAAATATACATTATTTCTAAATTAAAGTGCATTTAACTTTCGATGTTATCGTTTATTAGTAGACTAGATATCTAACATTTTATTTAAATAATAACCTAACACCTACTTTGGTTGAAATTAACTTTAAATTAAAACATACCTACTAAACTTCATGTAAATTACATACAAAATATGTAGGTGATCGTAATTTTAACAATACAGGTACTATATTATTGTATATTATTGATCTGTGTATTAAATTTCATGTCTTAATTTGCAAGAGATCCAAACATTGAGAAATGAAAAGAATTAAAACTGTCAATTTTTATATATGCTAACAGCACCTCAAATTGCAAAGATTCATTAATTATTACGTATATTCACATTTTAGTGAAAGCCTATTTTGTACTTTTCAGATTTTATTGAGGTTTGCTAGAATTTTACTACTATTTTTTGCGTCTAAAGTTCTATTTGATGTCAACTTAAGACATTATCAATTTGCATACTTCGGATAAAAGTCCTGGGACAGATCAATTGCAATTCATTCTAAGTAGAAATATTTCCCTAACACTAAACATATTCAGTTCAAAGTCAAGCAGCAAGTCCTTACAACTAAACGTTCTCTCCGCAGTATTGGGCGTTTCTCCCAAGGTACGAGAGCACGAAAGTGCCGATAACTTGCTCCTACAAACTTATTTTCTTTATTTACACTGATTTCACTGCTACATATACTAAATCAAAGTTCAGTAGTGAGTTCGTCCTGAGGCCGCCTCGTCATCTCGAACAGTTCGTCTTCTAACCACACGCTCTCCCGTCGAACTATCGGCCTTCGCTCCCAAGGATCCGACAGCACTATAGTCTCTCGCTCTATCTGGGAATAACTCGGCGGTCTAACGTCACTCCACTCGCACTGACTCTCTATCTCTTTATCTACATTGCTATCGTAACTAGTGGGGGAGTGGGAGTAAGACGGTGGTTTGAAGGTGGAGAATGACTGCTGGGTGTCTGAATCGGAACTCTGGCTCGGAGGGTTGGGAAGGAAGTTCACTAGTTGTCCCTCTTGTTGAGCCCCCACTCCCATGCGGCTGTAGCGTTTTAGAATTCTGTAAATAATAAAATTCCATAATTAATCAAAATCTATACAACGTGTAACAGAAAGGGTATATGCATCGTGAAAGGTATGAATCTACCCATAAAACTGAACAACTTTCCCTATGAACATAGCCGAAGACCAAGCTCAGTGGCGCCCCTTGAAAGAGTCTAATTTGTCCTTTTTGACCGGTAGAGAATATCATATTCAAATGATATCAATAAATGTATCCATTACCATTCCGCCCAGCTGGCAAGCTTGGGCCACTCCTCAGGGGCCACCGGCACCTGCTGCTTGTTCAGCGGAATCAACAGCTTAGCCATGTAATTTCCTTACACCGTGAGCTTAGCCAAGTCGCTCAGCACGCAACTGTAGATAAATAATATTAATAAATGGATCCATTACCGTTCCGCCCAGCTGGCAAGCCTGGGCCACTCCTCCGGAACCACCGGCACTTGCTGCTTGTTCAGCAGAATCAACAGCTTAGCCAAGTCGCTCAGCACGCAACTGTACAAAAATAATACTTTCGTTATTCATTGTGTAAGTGGATGTAAGAATGTCTATATGAAGAATGATTTATACTGCCTATAGACCAACTTAGTCATCAGTCTTATTCTTATAAATAATGCAATAGTATAAGTGCACATCTGGCTACTTATACTGGGTGTAAAAAAAAAACTGACCCAACTTAATAGTGTGAACCTATCTATACTCATGATACTGAACAATTATTTTCCCCACGGAACATTTAGTTCGAAATTAAATTGGCCCTGCAGAGTCATTTTGTATGGGAATGGGAGTAGTAATTTTATTTTCATATTTTGAATTATGTTCCTTGGGCTTGGGGAAAGTTGTTCATTTTCATTTTGGTCAGTATTTTTTTTACACCCAGTATTTTAACCTAGAAACTTTTCATAAGGAACTCTACCAGTACTTAAAAATTAATCAAACTTTTATAATTTAGGTGGCAGATATTTGAGTTGTGCATTCAAATTATCTTTCTGTGTTACAAAATGGATAACTAACTATCTCGTTCCTACCTGCGAAAAAACAAAGAAAACAGATCGTAGGCAACATTACATTACTACTGTTTATTTCACAAACAACCGTTTGAATTATTAGCTAATAACAGCCGCTGAGAGCAGATACAACTAACGTAAACAAAGTGTAGTATTTTTTTAAGTTAAAACCATTTCATTACAAACATAAAAAAAACTGAATGCATGCACACTATGCACAGTATGAATATGTAAAAACATTTTTTACGTATCCTAAAAGAAATTCCCAGTTAAAGATGTTCAGTTTGTTTGAGATGGACCCCTACCTATCAGATTACAGGAAGCTATCCTTTACACAACCGACCAAAATCAACCCTATGCCCGCTAGGGTAGGGGATACGTATAGAGAAGAGAGAGATCAATACTTTTGCCTTGAATGTTAATTCGCACCAATTTACAAAACAATACTGACGTAAGCATTTGATTTGATTCGACTGATTTTCAGAATGAACTCCATTTTGTGTGTTTGTTCAGGAGTATATCATAACATCATCGTGTATATCTACAGTGCAAAGAACGGAAGCTCTGCGCACGCGCCGCTCTACGTAAACAAACACGCTGTGAATGGAAACCATGAAATGTTTATGACTTGTGAACTCCCATCAAACTCGCATTCCTACATAATGAACTACTTTACGATGCATAAAATATTATGTTTTACGCTCTTTATACTTCTTAAATGGGGTTTAACTTCATCATACGGCGTAAAAGTTACGAAAGCGTTTAAAAAAGAGTTAAGACGAGAGAAATTCTTGAAATAGCATCGAACTGTTTTGTGCTTATTTAGACGGTTTTAAAAATGTAATGTAATTCGAGAAATACTTGGATGACAATTTAAGTACCTATTAAGTAGATAGTTTCTCTTAGATTGCTCGCATTAGTTAAAGTAGGTTAGGCACACAGAATTTGGCGTGCACATTTTAATTCGGTTGGTTTGGTGCATGTTCGGTGCTCTTTCTGAAGATAACAGCTATAACTGCTGCTAAAGTTATTTTTCTTCCATGCTGGACTGGGAGCGATAGAACGACATAGAATGTGCCAGCTGCATCTCCTCCCGGGCATGCTGTAAAAACCAGCTAAGGGATTCGAGGGTTTAAGTAGGTATATTGCAATTTATAGGCGATGGGCTGACAACCTGTCACTATAGCAATATACATTATCATCTGTAATAACCCACAAAACTTGTCAGATGTGGCGGAACGATTTTGTTTAGGTCGTTTTTGCTCTGCCTAAGTACCCATCTAGCTAGGGATAAAGGCGTGATTTGTGTATGTGTATGTGTATGTAAAATTATTTTGTCCGTCCCTGTCATAGTGTACCTATTTTGACCCCCGGACTACCTATTGATTGAGGGCAGTGTAGTCAAGTGGTTAAAAATGCATAGTTTTTAGCGTTATACCTCGCTTTGACAGCGTAAAGACCACTGTCCATTTTATAGGATCATAGGACTATTATAGTTATTAAAACTTACTTAAAACACAAAGTGACAAAAAAACATAACGAAATTAAAAAGGGGTGCGATAGTATAAAAAGCAATTGATTACCTGTAAGCCATCGCAGCATCGTTGTTCCCGAGCTGATAGAGTTCCCGCACCTGATGCCGAGTGTGGTTCAGGATCGCCAGCAGGGTGTACGCGTGAGGCTGGAAGGGAAGCAAAAACAATTTGAACAACTATTCATCATCAGTTCATTCATCATTTATTCATCATCTGGCTAACATAGCTGTAATGTAATACTTGTATAAAATAAATAAAATGATTTTATGCCATTTCACGGGGTCAGCTACCTAATCCAGGGGAGTGAACGAGGATACTGGTTTTTACACAGAGCGACTATCTGAACTCCGCAACCCAGAAAGAAAACCAGATCCAATCCTAGATTGGGTTTTTGGGTAGTGGCCGACCCAGCTGTCAGAGTTTTCTAATATCTACGATATTCACGTGCCCTACCGGTCACCCATCCATGGCATAGCCATGGTAATGGTTGCTTAGCATTCGTTATCGAATGTAGTATGACCTATGTTCTTCATGACTAGAGAACACAGTATACTGAATTTTTCCAGCTTTTCCAGCAGCTTGGGTTACTTTATTTATCAGACCAATACAGCTGTAACCAGCACGTAAGTAATGAAACTAAAACAAACTAGAAATAACAACTTTAATTAGGTACCTAGTAATCCTCCGTTAGGAATCAAACTGACAACCTCAAGACCGAGATGCCAAGGCTCACAGCACTATATCATGGAGTTGCCAGTCATTTTCTAGAATTCCAAAGCCGTATTAATGTAGTTACATTAAACCGCTTTGTAACGCACACTACGCACAATACGGTTTCCAAGTAAAAGTTAGTAAACAGCAAACTCTCATTAGGCCCGATAATCAAAAGTCATTGGTTGCAAATTTCCTTTCTGCAGCTTTCCAAAGAGATATTTCTGTTTAACCAAATCGAACAGCTGTGACTCTGCTTGTTTCACGCTAAGTTAATCCCACTGGGTATTATCTTGTAAGTACTTATTTGTAGCATAACGGACTGCAATGCACATTTTAAAGCTAAAGATTTGAACAGTATTCAAGACTTATGCAAATGTTGGTCATATCATTAACGCTGGCGTTTTAATCTTACGAAAGTTGTGACGTGACTTGATTACAATTTTTAGCTACTACTGTGGCTACAATATTAAAAACAACCCAATTAGAGGTGTGAAAGTAGACTCGTTTTTAAAACTGGCATAATGCTGTGCTGCAAGATCAAAGTCATTTAAAATACTTAATAATTTCTTTCGATTCTGGGAGTTCTCTACACTGGAATAAAAATGTTTCCGGACATACCTAGGTAGGTACAGTAAAAGTTATTAAACCCTACACACCCCTGTGTCCAGTCCAGTGTAGGTATAGTATAAGCAATAGCATGGGGTCCCATTCCGTACTACAGTAAATAAGCTTTGAAAAATATCAAGAGATGGCTCTACGGTTAAGTGGGGTAACCCGTTCTAAACAAACAATTATCTAACAGATTTAAACCGTGAAAAACTGTTCAAATAAAGTAAATGTGTTATTTAATTGCGTCACAATGTCCTAAAAACGGGCCTGCCCGGCGGTCTGCCCGGTTAATGCGGACCAGTTTTGTTGTATGACATTAGGCATCTGTACTAGTATATAGGTAGTATTATATTATTTGTGTGTGGCAATAGGCAGTGGGGGGTTAACACGAACAAAAACAGCAAAGTGATTTCTTGTAGGTACTTATAAGGTCCTCAAAATTAGTCAGATGCAAAGCCTTTTAATAGACCGTTGCAGCTGCTTAACCCTAAAGCATAACGACATGATTTTACGTTATCATAATCCGTCAATTATATTAGTAAGTATTGTGGGTATACCGTTACCTAGAAATCGTAAATTATTACGTCTATAAATACTATAGAGCACCATAAAAACGTTGAACCTAGCGGATATCTAACGGTGCGGGACAGGTATTGCTTTATTGATTTACAACAACGTAATCTACTTTCACTACAGGCCTCTAGGGCACTCCCTTTGATTGTCTAGTCTGTATTAGATTAGACGGGGATCATAAAGAAATCAGGATATCTATTTGTAGAACACTTACGTTGAGGGCGGTTAGGTAAGTAAGTATCATCGTTTTGTTCTTGCCTATCCAAAGTGCCCCAGGTACCTACATATTTATAAGTTTAGGCACGAGCTTAATAATACGATTTTGTAAGTTGTATAATCTTATCCCGTTGATGATATAAGTTGATTTTCTCGTATGGTGTAAATTGTGTGTATACATTTGGCTTGCGCCCACTTTCCCATCTGAGTCCAGCGCCAAGCAGTTTGCTGTTTTCAATCGCTGTGTGGGAATCGCTTCTGCTACGCAATTGACCGCCTACCTTGAGGTTATTATAAACAAGTTTAGCACCAGCTTACCCTTTATTATTACAGCTGTTTATAAAATTCGCACATCAAGCTTACGTTGCGCCGACGTCGGCCGTCTTTTTGGCAAGTGGGACACGTTACGAAGGCGTCGACTAGGCTATGCAGGCGACCGTCTACCCTGAGATAGCAAGTGGAGCTTACCCTCAAACAGTCGAGCTGTTTATGAAACTCGCGTAGCTTGGCGTCGTCGTCGCGCGGCCGCTGCGGCACTGGCTGCGCGCGCGCACGTGCTGCGCTGTTCCGGCATCGTGCGTACGCAGCTCCGGCAGCAACCAGGGCTATACAAGCGACTGCACCACACGCACCGCCTACCAGGACCTGTGGAAGCAGAGATAGTAAGAAAAAGGTACCTCGCCATACGCGACGTATCATTTCGCTGATCTGTTTATTTTGGATGTTCTTGCAGTCACTTGGCAAAGGAATAAGTAAATAATATATATATTTATTTAGTGTTGTTTCTTGGTTCGTGGTTATCTCATTCAAATCTGAGTTACAATTATTTTGCAAAGTTACGTCCAAACAAATATCACAATATTGCAATCATCCACTGATCACGGCCATACCATTTACATCGTCTTTACTCTTACAAAGTTCAACGGACAAAATAAACGAGAGTCAATTTTCTACACGAGCTGAAATCGTCACACGTGTCGAAAGAAACCTAATGGATTAACATTTGATATCACGACGTCTGGCGTCAATAGCTCGATCTCACTTCAAAGGGTTCCTACATCTAATCTGTGATGTGATGATGTCTTCACATCACGTCGTTACCATGGTCGTTACCATCTATGCACTTTGAATTTGACCTGATTACCCATCAGGATTTCTTTTCACGGATTGCTCAAATGGAAGACGAGCTCTGTGATGTTTCTATCAGTCTACATCAAATGGAAATGTAGGTTAAGGCTTGTACTTTATTTAAACGTTATTCTGAACCGATTGGTTTTCTTTTTTAGAAAGGTTTGTTTGTAAACTCTAACCACGTATTAATCTAAACAAGTAGAGAAGATTTCTTGCAGTTTAAATACTTTTTTGTCAATTTGACCTGATGCATTTTATGACCCTAATTTAAATTTTTTGTCATATGGAAATTTGTGTTTCTGGAATAAAAACCTTTTATTATTATTTTTATGTAGCCTGTATCCTGTATTTTTTTTTATTATATTAAAGATAAACATATTTTCTATCCAATTTCTAGATAACTCTAAAAAATGGATAGAAAATCTGTTTAAAACCTGCTGCGTCAGGTTGACGAAAAAATATTTAGAATGCAAGAAACACTTCACCTTGTTTAAGTGCAGTAAGTATTCTTGAACCCATCTAGTGTCGTCGCTTTCTTCATTCCAACCACCGGGTCAGAAAGCATGAAGCAAACTAGTTAACTAGCCATCCTTGCGACCGAGACAATAGGCATTGTGAGAATCCGCTCAATGAACATTAAAGGCATGCTTTGTGATTATCATTGACTATCGTCTTGCTTATAAACCAACCCACATTCGTGTATAGATGAAGCTACATATGAACATTAAGAAATCGGCTCCACATAGGCTAGGTAGGTATACCACCTTAAATAGCAACTAAACATTTGTACTATCTCTATCACACGTATTTAAAGAAAAACATTTAAAAGTGCTTTCGTAGAATCAATGAACAAACGACGTAGAGAACAGTAATAAAACATCGATAGAGATGTTTACCTCATTATAACTATGCGACGGGTAGCAGATGCGACCCATGAGGTGGTCGTCATGTGCCCAAGCCTCCCTGGTGCCAGAGGGACAACCATGGACGCATTTCCCCTCTGGCCACACCAGCAGGCGAGCACATTTCACGCAGCCGTCCGCCGCGCACCGCACGCATTCTTGGCCGCACCCTGAAAAGCAGAAAATCTGATGGTAAATATTAAATCCACTACAACAGTTGACATGGACATACTCATACATACATACATACATACAATCACGCCTTTGTCCCTAATGGTGTAGTGTAGGCAGAGCGTCAACGACCTAAACGTCGTTCCGCAACGTCTGGCTTTTGAGGGTTATTTTATAAAGATATGTGAATTGCTTTAGTAACAGGTTGTTAGCTCATCATCGCCTAAATAACAATAAACTAAAAAGCTGCTAGTGGGGAACCAGCTGGCGCATTCTATATTTTTCTGGCACTCTCAGTTCAGCATGAAGGCCTTCTCATGAATGGGGAAATCGCTATATTCACTATGTTTCATAAGTAGTACGCAGTTTGGCAAGGGCAGCGAGAAGTACCAAATGGAAGTACCTAAGGCCGAAATAGCACACATTTTGTCACATCCAACTGTCAAATTAATAAGAATAAGAATTTATTTTAAAATTTATTCTAAGGAAACAAAAATGACTTCTTCATTGTCTGATGGAAGTGTCATTTGTAAGGTTTTTTTTTAATTTTCTGAAAGTATTTCCTGGAGAAAATTGTTCAGTTTCATTGACTGAGAAACCCCTGAAGCTGTCCTGTCGCAGTTTCATTGACTGATTCAGATTTATTCTTAATTATATGGAAGTTTGACAGATAGATGCCATACCTATATTTCGTTATCGCGCGGCGGCATGCTATGCTACGGGGGGGGGGCTGGATTCCCTTGAAGGTGAAAGGCAGAAAAACAGTGAATATGAATCGTTTGAAAGGAATGAAATCATTTTATATACTTAGGTGTGGTATACTTAGGGCCTGCTAGGTGTTTGTGACTCATCACATTATGCAAGAAGCCTGGCAATCTAGGAGTGTAAAGGTTAGACGTAACTTGATGCAAGTAGTAGACCCAGCTTAGATTTTGATAAAGTGGGAAACTTCAGTTGACGGGTTTCTATGAGTGATGTGGAAAACATTTTTTACGTGGATTGATGTATCAGAAAAATATACTTAACTTACCTACTTATAGCTATCGATTCATCCTATTCTTTCCTCTAGGTGACCATTTAGTCATGATTTAGTGATTTTGTGAGCAACCGTACTGTCTCCATTTATTTATACTCAATCAAAAAAGATGATAATATTGGACTATATCTTTGTTGATTTAAAGTAGTGATAAACTCTTATTTAACGCCGCAATGAAAAATACAACACATTCTTCTCCAGGCGTCTTGATTTGTGTTTCAATCCAACGGAGACTTAGTGCATGATGTATGGTTGTGATTTCAATAATTCGCATATGATCAAGATCAAAGAGTAGATTATGCTATGTAAATTACCTATAAGTAGCTACCTACCTAACAAAGCCCGCGTTCCTAGCCTATCTCAGCCTTAGATCATTCTCTTCGCTCGTGCTCACCGTTAGCCCTATAGGTAGATCAAGGTGAAGTAAGGGCCGGGCCACAACACTACGTTGTTGCGAAAAGTCGCTGTCAATCAATGCGAGGTGTAAGGGATAGCTTTAGGGGTTGCTCAGTCAATGAAACTGAACAATTTTGTCAAGGACATTCTTTCAGAAACTTAAAAATAAAAACCTTACAAAATGACACTTCCATTTTCCATTAGACAATTTGTCATCAGACAATGAGGAAGCCAATTTTTTTATTTCCTGATAGAATTTCTTTGTTAAAGCTGTTCAGTTTAGTTACGTCAACTGAGCAACCATTATCAATTTGCGGGAACTTGTACTACACCATTTACAAAATTGGCTTCCTCATTGTCATGGGGTATATAGTCTCCATGTCTCTTCCTTATTATTGGGTGTCCCTTCTTATTATCACTGGATAAAAAGAAAAAAATGTAGCCTGACCCTAATGCCACGCCGGTAAAGAACTAATACAGATCAGTTCATTGAAACTGAAGGTCACAAACTGACGCCGGTCAACAACTGCTCTGATCTGACCCAGATCGTAAGTGAGGTAGATTTATTAGGTTTTTCCTATAGGTACTATGAGCTGCGGTTAATCTGTGATGTTGTTACTATGTAATAAAATGTAGAGTCTATTGCTTGCGGTCAGCTTCTTAGATATCTCACTTGCTTTATTTTAGCGGATTTAATATTAAGTAATCAATGTTATATGTGATAAGAACAAGGGATAAGAATTAGATTTTACGAGTACGTAAACTTTGACACTTAGAATCACAAAATAACGTCATGACATGAACATAGTCAAAGTGTACCTATTAAAACCTTTTATCTATAGCTAGGACTATTTTACCAAAAAGGTTACGTTTCAACGAATGCGGCTAACTGGTCATTTTTGACAAAAAACCAAAATTTTTTACGGTATCAGCCATTAAATTAATTTATAAGCAAAATGTTTATTTTTCTTTTACTGCAAATGGCGATATGAACTTATTTTTTTGGGCTTCAAGTGATAGTATTTTTTTTACAAAAAGTTTTGCTATGCTGTAGTAAGTACAAACCTTGTATTTTAAAAAAGGTTTTCTTGCATATTATATTATATTCTACTTTGAGGATATGACAAGGATGCATTTACGGAAAATACATCAAATTTATTTTATCAAATCGTGCTTGGACTGTGTCAACGCGGATTTACGGTATAATTTATTCACAATCAACTTTCTAACGATTACAACACTTTTATAACTGTATAGTCATATGCAGTGCATAAATTAAATTAAATTATACAATCATTTGAAATCCGCAGTTGGAGTGTGGCGGGGTTTCGACGTATTGTTTGGCTCAGACCAGCCGATACCGCATCGGAATTTCTATGCTAATGCACGTTTGGCGTTTGGGTTTCATACATCGTATTGTCACGCCTTACGTAGGTGGGCAGAGTGTCTACGGCCTAAAAGCTGTATTTCGCCAAGTCTGGTAAATTGTAGAGCCTCAGAGCTAAGAGAGACTTCAGATAAGACTCTATAATATTAATTTGGGATAGGTATTTAAAGTAAACATCGTATCCAGTATTTAATTAGGATTTCAGAAAGATTAATTTATTCTAAGCGCTAACGCAAAGAGCATCAAATTGTATTTTCATTTCTCATACTCGGAAAGTAGTGTTGTTTTGGTCTGACTATTGGGTGGAAGATGCTTCTTTCCTTTCACAGGGAAGGAATAACTCATACAAATTTCATCCCCACCCTAGGGCGGGAATGAACTTTAAAAATAGAACTGCTTGAATTGCTGTCAGCTGTGAAGACTTTTTTTCATATTAAAAAAAAAACTTTATGAAATGTCGTGACTTTTTAACCAGCTAGTGTCACTGGCCAGTGTGAATTTAGCGCAAACTTGCGAAACATAAATATTCCCAACAAAAATGTTACTTTTAATTTCAATAATTGGGTACTTGACTGGGTAGCTTAAAAAATTCAAAACGTGTATACTTAAAACTAATGGCTAAAAATACTGTGGATTTCATTCATCATTAAAAAAAAATGCACATTTAGATTTTAATAATCGAATTAAAAGTATATAAGTTATTGATTTGATTAGTCAATATTTACTAAAATGTGACGTCATAATTTATTATTTTCATACAAAAAAGCGTTTTTGACATTTCATAAAAAGTTGCTGATTTGACTATTTGGAAAGTAGCCAATTGTACCAGTATGACTATTAATTTTAAATAGGTACCTACTTTATTAACAATAAATACCTAGTTTGTATTAACAACTAGTTTTATTTTCCTCATATTCTAAATGAAAAGTAGAGTCATTGCCACGGGTAGAAGAATCAATTCCTCTCGGACTATAGCCGCCCTCGCTGCGCTCGGGCGTCTAACTACCTCGGGAATTGATTCTCTTCCACCCTAGTCTATGAATCTACTATTCTAAGTAATTTGTAAATTATACAGTTTTATGAAATGAGTTCTAGAAAGTGTGCGAAATACTGTTGGTGGTCAGCATCTGGTGCTTTCCGAAACACCAAATTAATTTTATCATGATGGCCGGCTGAAGACGTGGATGGAAAAATGATATTATTCAGGATTGAATTACACATTATTCTTTTTTATAATGTATAGGTTTTTATGAATAGTTGAAAACCTGTCCATTGAAGTTGTAATGTTTTGAGTGACCTCAAATGGTTCCAGTTGCTGGTTTCTACATTTGGATGACTGCAATATCACATTACTATTTACATTATTTAATTTTTTCTTCGCTTTGTAATATAAATAGTTTCTAAAGGTGCTGTAAGGTATACTGTGTACTTTTTGCCTATTACAGACACTATGAAAATTCAGGTAGGTACGGACCTAGAGAAAAAAAAAACTGTTGAAACACGAATTAACTGAGTGTCGATTACGGTGTTAAGGTGACGTTAGATAACGCTAGGTGTCGTTTGAAAAGCTTTAGATTAGGCTTCAACGTCACTTTATCAGTAAAGTTAGTCAGATTTTCTTTCTCTTTTTTAAATTAGTTTAAGTGAGATTTTGACAGGACTGTCTTAAAAATAGATATAAATCAGGTGGAATCGACACTATTATTGACACCTTTTTATGCGGAGAGAATGTTAAACTTTCAACACACCTACGCGACAACAGACCTATTAAAGTCATTGTGTGATATATCTATTGGAAACAGACAGACACGTGGGAAGTCAGTACAACTAAATACAAACAAAAGTACTCCATACACAATAGAAAATATCAATCAACGTTTCTTTACACAGAAAATTTCCTCGGATAGACCACAATCATCTAATTATCTGCAATCTGTCTTAAGTGAAGTTATGCCTTGAAACATTTTAATTATCTATTGTATGCAATTGCTAAGATAGTTACATCAACACGAATTTTCAGAATGTAACACAGATTGCACAGATAGTGTTCTTTATTACTTGTAAGATACTTTTTTAATGGTATGTGAGAGGTATGGCACGTACGCGAAATACTATGCGCATTATAGCGCAATTGTAAAGGCATTTTCATAAGAATTCGTGGCTTCAAATATAAATGACTTCGAAATGTAACTTCACTGTTGACTTAGCACGTCAATGCTATTCTGTTTCGGTTCTTTCTGTGCTCTTTATTTCCAAGGGAAAGCGCGGAGGCGATTCTGTGCCGTACAATTAACGGGACCTACTGCTGACCGATTGAATGCTAACTCACTCACTACTCTTCACTTCACTGGATCTCATTTTCTTTTCCCACAATCATTCTTGATTATTGACTTTCCGGTAATGGAAGCCTTTTGGGTCGAAATTTCGAATTCCGGCTCGCATATTTCCGTTCGTATAATATCTTATATGTATGTAGACTTTCTAAAATGAGCAAAAAGGGAATTACAACAGCATGATCGGGCTTGTTTTGTTTTCAAACATTACCATGCTGTTCTTTTGTATTGTAAACTCTTAGCTCACGCAATGAATTGCTTTATTACTGACGTAGTTTCTTATAGTAAGAGTAAGTAAAGTTTTTGTGCTGCGCTACAACATCACATCAATGTAAGGAAAGTATGAAGTGGGTAATATAACTTTACGAGACTAATAAAATGGAATACCTACATGACTCATTGAGCTATACTATACATTTTTAAAAAGAAACTCAGTACTGGCTGAATAGAATACTCAGTGAAGTAACAACAATAAATAAATTGTAAATAAGAAATCATGCGTCTGTAGACAAGTTCAGCTGAACGATCCCACCCAAGTAGTGATTAGGGCTCCACAACCGCAAGGGACCGCCCGATTTGTGACCACTCTCCAACCGGAGTCTGGCATCATCAAGTAGCAGGCTGTGTCCCGTTGTCAATTTAACTTTTAAGCACTCGCGATTATTTTCATAAATTTTTCTTTTTCACCGGGTTTACTCGCGATAGGTGAGGGAAACTGGGGACACTTGATCCCCCCCTTTTTGTTTTTTGGACTTGGTTTCAAAACTAGAAGTCAGATTTCAACTACTATTAAACGAGGTCATAGAAATTTTAACCTAAATTCACATGTAAAATGTTTAATATACCAAGTGTTACTTTTCCAGTTATTGCAGTGAAATTAAAAAAAATATATATTCCTACTATTTCTGTGGTGGTTTTTACTTTTTACCACAAAATGTGTTTTACATTGGCTTATGGGATTTCCGTGTCTATAGATAATGTTTTTTAAACTCTCGACCAGAACCAAGAGCAAACCCATCGCAAATAAAATAATGCGTAGGCAAGCAACAATCGTCACATTGATCGCACTTGTTCAAACAGAGCATTGTAAAGCTTACTGCCAGTAAATTATGTACCATACTCAGGCTTATGATTACATCAGACGTCATTACACTGGAATTTGTTACGTATTCATGTAACAGGTGATTTGTAGTTTTCCGTATCGAGACAGAACCGCCCTGTTCTCAGAGCTGCTATGCTAGTTCCGTGTGAGACTGCTGTGTTACTACAGAATGCATACCTATGTATTTTGTACCTAGGTATAGTGTTGCTTTATTTAATAACGATAATATTATGTAGTGTAGGTACTACTTAGGCAGGTGTATATTGTAGTTCTTCATATCTATAACCATAGCTATAACCAATTATTTTATAGGTGATGAAACTATGGTTCGTATTTATAAAGCGATCTCAAGATTGAGAGGTATGGATTTGACGGCCCGTTTTGTACTGAAATGACATTTCTAATACGAACTCAAACTAGCTGTCACTCTTGAGAGCTGATTATAAATACGGGCATATGATACCGAAACTCTAAATTATGTAAAAAACACAAGATAGAGAGGGTGTGATTCGTTAAAGACTCAGCCATTTTTTAGGTTTCAAAGTTAACAATGGTAACGATGCTAGTTTTCCCTGTTTATTTGACAGCTATACAGTAGCAGGGAGTACCCACGTGTGTCGTTGGTGGCGGGCGGCGCGTCGGCCGGGCGGAGCTGCGCGCGCGCCGCACTCGCCAGCAGCACCAGCAGCGCCAGCGCCGGCAGCAGCGCGCGGGTCATCGCACCCCGCACCCCATTGCGAACACCTGCAAAAAAAACACACGTCATATTATAAAATACTGATCGATAGAGAAATTAAAACTAATACCTACGACTGAAATGTACCTAATCAGTTCCTTTACCACAGAGGTAAGTGATTTACGTAAAATAATGATAACTTACTAAATTCAAATGTATAGTAGTATAGTAGGCTGCAAAATTGCATACCGCAAACGATTGAAGTTTTTACAAAAGTGTGTAATTATTTTAATATAATTGTCTCAGAATATTGTACTTAGTACTAGTTAAGACACATCCGAATCTTTAATATTTCAATAGCTACATACTAGATTTCCAAGAAAACTGCAATCGTTTGAGGTGGTACTAGGTATGCACTTCTGCAGCCTACTGTACGTCGTAGATTAACTTATTAAGTGTCAAGGGATGTCAAATATTTCAAGGCATAATATTTTCAAAATCAAGATGATTTAACTTGATGTGACTTTAAACGAATGGTTGGATACCAAGAGAATGATGCTAGTTTTAAATTGATCAATTATGTGAAAGTTTGGTTTAGGTACATTCAAGATTAGGAATGTAATATAATATTTTTTTCAGCTTTGTCTTCAAAGGCTTGGCAAAAACAAATTGTGCTAGATGGGGGATATTCGGCCGCGCACAAAATAACCGAATCTGGACTTAAATAAAATGTCATTTTCTATCCTCAAAGAACAGAAAAGGACGGATATAATAATAATTAATGTATCTAGAGGCTCTACTATTCTTTGAAATTTGACATGCCTAAAATTGCATAAAATAAATGCGTGCCCATTTATAGCATCCAATATTCGAATGACCTTCACCTTCTATCCACCTTTTAGCTGCTTTATTTACTCTTGTATAAATCTAAACAGCGTACCGGTCTAAAATGTCACATTAGTTTCATACCTATTGCTGCATTAAAGGATAGGCTGATACCGCGGCGGTTGACTAACTAAGGGTGAACCAGAGCAGGGAATCGCGACCCACAGGTTCATAACACAATCTATTCTCAAATGTGAGATAAGGCTAAAATTTAATATTTTTTAAATTACCTATAATTGGCATTATCATCAATCATCACTCCTGGAACAATATAGTTATGTTGGGAGAGGACGACCGAAGAAAAGATGGATGGACTGCGTGAAAGATGATATGTCTTGATGATAAGACAACATCAAAAAGTCTTTCAAATGAACGATATGTGGCGTAATTGTGTCACACCACTTTTGGTTTGTAACCTGCCCGGTTCTTTCCGCCTCGCTTTGGATGATCAATGATCAGTCAAGTAGTCAGGGAGAGCCCTTACTCGCGAAAAGGCGACATTTTAGTTTCGGTGTGGTTAGTTTATCCAACTAGTGTAAGACATTATTACATTACAGTGATTATCATCTTTCATTTATGGACCCGGCTGTTCGCATTCGAACAGATATTTTGTACAAATTCCAAACGATCTTTACCTTCTATACACGGTAGATACTCGTATCCTAAATCTAAACACAACCGGGCTAAATGTCACATACCGCTGATACCGCGGTCGAAAAGGGGTGATGGAGCTCTATAACACGTTAATTTGGGGTCCCCTCCGTGTATTTATTATTTGGCTGATGTGGGTCAGGCGGTCTGCGTAACAGTACGACGGGTTTGCAAATTAGCTGACATTGGCATTCGATTAATGCGGTAGACTGGAGACTCCCACAACCCACATGGTAAATAACTTGACGAGTTTGTTGAGCTCATCTGATCGGATTATTTTGCCCAGATTCTCTTTGCTAGAAATGGTCCAGCAAGAAAGTACGAGCTAATTTGGCTTGGACTGGACATAAAGTTTTATATTTTTGTAGGTTTATGATTTTAGGCTGTTATTAACGCCAATCATTATAAGGTATTAGGTAATGCATCTTATTGATTTCTTTTATGATTTTTTAGTTAAACGTCGTATTGAACTTTGTAATAATGTTCATTCATAAAAACGCATTGATACGCCAGTAAAATAGAAACACATAAATGCATTGTATGTTTGTATCTTATTAAAAATCCATTGTCTAAAGTCAAATGAATGAAAAATAAACGTTTACAACCGCAAAGGCGCATGAATGAACCACATATCGTGCTAAACAGCAATAAAGATCTTCTCAGATGCAACTAACCGTAGCCAAAACTTGATTAATATTCAATCGAGCCGTAAGAATCCGATTACCGCATAATAATAAATAACCTTGATATAATAAAGAACAATGTTTTTGTTGCGAAACAAAGTAGCTTCGATTTTGTTCGGGTCACGCTCTTAGAAAATTCTTTCAAGGTAATTTATAAAAAGGCTATTGTTATAAACAAGGTTTTTATCCAAAATAAATAATAACTAAGCTCTATACGAGATACATAACTCTAAACTTTAGTTAGCACAGGGACTTTTGTTGCATTCAGGCTTCTGGGTGAGCTATATCCATCTTTCATTCTGTCTCAGTCACCTCTGTCTGCCCTAGATTTGAATCAAGGGCGAATCCATCGCAAATAAAAATATTAAAACTGGTTTATGTTCTCAAAATCTGGTAGGTACCCACCTACTAACTATGCCATATACTTATGCATATACTATACTCATTCCTTGCCTTAGAAGTGTAAAAAGAAAAGTCAGATAGCAATAATGTAAAACATTTCCATTTTGATGGTCAAAAGTTGTAATAAAATTCTTGGATTCGTGTTTTATGGTGTAAGATATTCAATTTGATAAAGCACCGATTCGCCTCGGTACTATAATCAGAGATTATTGGATGGCGTGGGTGGTGATGTAGTAATCATCTAATGCATTATGCACATAATTGATATTGCAGTAACGACAGATCGATAGAATGAACAAAGTATTACTTATTTAATCATCAGAGAGATGGAGGAGTGGAACCTATTGGTTCTTATTCCAACATTCCGGTAGGTACTAAAACATAATTTTAATTATTAAGACAAAGACCAGTAAAAGTATATAGCTCATCAATATTTTTAACTATACCTATGTAATATTTCAGTTTTGGTATAGGTATGTTACATTAGAACTAGCAGGTAATGAAAATTTACAAAGAGTAGTTTTCGCAAAACATAATGATTTAGAATAGTATATTAGGCAACGAGGGAATAAAGCAGTGTCTAACGTCACGGGCAGCATATTGAATCCTGAGCGGAATGAAGGATTCTAGGATTAATTCCCGAGCGCAGCGAGGGAATTAAATCTTTAATTCCTGAGCGAAGCGAGGGAATTATGACAAGAATCCTGAATGTAGCGAGGGATTCAAGTCTGCCCAAGGCGAAGACACATTTATTCCCGAGGAGCATACTATATTTTACACACCTACTGCACAGATTACTTAGACGGTGGCAGGCGTCTGTAAGATAATAAAGCTCAGAAATATACCTAATCATGTAATATTGATACATAAATAAATATTGAAAACATACCAGAAGGAACAGATCCGAAAGTCAATTCACACTCACTGAACTACACTTCACGTTCACAATCCACTACCTACGTATTTTTCCAAAAAACGAATTGATCGTATTTAACATATTCAACATAAATAACAAAATACGATAAAATACTAGTCACAATGTCTTCTGGAGTCAAAATATTAATTTCACTCGACAATTTACGAAATGGAAGTAATAATCAATGAGAGAAAAACTTTTGCAAAATCAAACCGCGTTTTCTTTTTTTTTAGTTTCTTTTTTTTTATACAAAGCAAAGAGCACATACAGATAACTAGTCATACAGCCTTTTTACACTCGCCGGGAGGCGCAGAAGGCGAGTGTGGCAACAGTTTTAATACACACACAGCCATATTTTTTTTTTCTGAAAATTATTTTCTTAGTAGTTCACATGACATTCCAAATTCAAATCACATAATAACCCTTGGGCTATTAAGGATTTCCATACAACTTTAAATCCCTTGGGATTATTTTCTTGCTTTAAACGCAAGTTCCTTGATACATTATGTTGATATAATAATGCAGAGGTGTGTAAATATAATTTAAAATCCAGCTATTGTTATAAAAGTCACAAAACATAATAATAATAATGTAATGCACACCATCTTTGGCAATCAAGTTATAACTATACAAAACACAAACATTTTAATGATATTTTCTTCATAGTTTCCCAGTCACGTTTCATTGAAAGCAGCACGTAACTTAATTAACAGCTAGTGTGTGCTAATTATCCAATTAAAACGTTTCAAATGCAAGAAGCCTAGAGAGTGCTATATTTCCATAGATGAGATTGGGTACAGTAGGCTGCAAAAGCGCATACCTACTGCCGACGCAAGACGATTAAAATATAATTCATCACCACCCAGCCGCACCACAACAGTCTTCTGCTGGATAGGTAAGTCTCCTCAAATTGGCAAGTATTTATTTGCTATTATCACCACGCTTGGCAGACAAAATGGCAAGTAGAAGTTCTTTTTATTCACCGGGAGCGCTGAAATGCAACCGATTCCCTTTATTTTTAGGAAGGTTATTGAAAATGTGTTATGTTATAAAAAAAAATTTAAAATCAGCAATGTCTCGAAACAAGCACATTTTTTTTAAAAACATTAGGTAGGTAGCTGCACGCCACCATCATCGCACATTTTAAAGAAAACTTCAATTCAATTGTGGCCGCACTAGGTATAGTATGCTCTTTTACAGTCGATAGTACATTAGGATAGTAGCTACATTCACTACAGCCATTGCGAAGTAGGTTAATGTCTCTTGTTAGCTCTAGACTCGAACGAGATTAAAGCTAAACACATGCTTTGGCTGGTTTAATTTAATTGAAATGTCAGTCTAGTCTAGGTGTAGCTTTAGCAAAGGGCAACAAACAGAAACAATTATCTATAAGAACTAAATGGTTTCTATGCTGGCTGGATTGGGAATTTGTAATTGTAAGTATATGAAACCGAGACTTACTTCAGCTGTTTTTCTTTCAAAGGATAAAAAATTAATGAAAGATCTATACGAATTAAAGGACACAAAGTAGTAAATAAAACTAAAAGATAAATGTAATGTTGAAAAATTAAATATGTAATGTACTTAGAAGCCAACTTAGTAGGTAAATTAATACGCCAGGTAGGTAAATTAATTGTTTAGTACTTTGTACTATGCTACAAAGAACCCACAACCTCTGCATTTTTACTAAAACCCGTTGTAAGCTCTTCACTTCAATGATTTTCAACATCGGTGTTTTCCTTTGATTGTATGAGATTAATATTAAACTACGCAAAATAAATTGAAAATTAGAATTATGCAGTATTAAAACATATGACACAACAAAGCTGCCAACCGATTAAAATTAATTCTTATCAAGAAAGATTTAACCTCTGAAAGTATGAATGCTTTAGTAAGCACTAAGCATTCTACCATCTTCACTCCACAATTTACATTACAAGATTACAACATCGTATTAAATTTTAAAATGTAACACATTATAATATCAAACAAAGGTAAAGAATTCAAAACAGCCATTCAATGAAAGTTTAAACGACTAAAAAGTATTTGTGCAAATATTTTCTTTCAGATAAAGGTCAAAGTTTAGTTAGTCCACTTGTATTTTAAAACAAATGTATGTTACATACTTACAATACTTTACGAATGTTTCATGAAAGTTTTGAAAGTAAGTTTAATTGTTTACTTTGACTTAAAACACGTGGGCACACACGTGGGGATGTTATAATTTATTAAAAGTATGATAATAATTTTTAAAAGAATGTAATCATAAAAACATAAACCAGGGCAATATTTTTCTTGGCTATCATGTTTATTCGACCTATTACTGTAGCTCAGATAAAGCTTGTTTATCAAAGTTTGCAGGAAGATAGCGTGAAATTGAGACGAGGCTGCTGCGGCCGCGTGCGCAAGCGCAGCTCGAGTACGTCGCGGTGAAAGTTGCTCGTGACGCACTTCTGTACACATCCACGCAACGCGGCCCGCGAGTAAACTACCACCATTCATACGAGACCTTCCGCTCCCCGCGTGTTCATTTAACCTCGATACAAGTTAAGGATGTAGTGGAGCACTCATCGGGTCATCGTTTGCTGGTCGGCGTGCAAGACGTGCTGACGGTCATGGCCCTCGGCAACTTGCCGGATCTGTTTGAGCACATGCGGGCTCCTCGACCCCACCAAACATCCGGGATGAGATTAACTATTCACAAAAGCGTTCGACCGTAATCGATTTTATTAGAAACGGTAAGCTAAACAATTTTTCGAAGGATTCGTCTCAAGGAATCAATCAAAAATCTTAAAATATGCCCATTTGTTCTAACTGATCATTTACAATTTTAAAGTATTTCTCCTCCGTCTGCCTGTCAATCTCCTCCTCGTCTAGTTCTTCCGGTTCTCCTTCTTCAGCCTGAGCAGCGGCTGCTTCTTCCTCTGCTCGCTTTTTCAAATTTATTTCCTTGACACGGTTGTCCAATATGTGTTCGCGCCTAGTCTCACGGTCGTATACATGCGACATGAGCACTTTATCACGAGGTCCAGATAGCGCCATATTTTCTGCCAGTTGCAGTAAATACGTAGAACCATTATTGTCTCCAACGGCTATTAGTTCACCTTCGTGATGAGGTGTAAGATTTGAGAGAGGATGATTAGACACCTGCAGTGTCGCTACAGGGCCTTTGTATTTACGAAGTAAATCCCAATAGTAAAATATACCATCGGTACATATTGACATATAGCTTGAAAAGCGTTGTGGAGCCCAGGTTACATCAGTAACCTCGTATTTGTATGGTGGTGCTACAATAATCGGTTCAGTACGAACTTCTTCACTCCAAATGCGTACAGTAAAATCACCACACGTTATAAACATGCGCATAGTGCAAGGACTGCGATGAACTGCGCGCACGGGGCCCGAATGAGCTTCCCAATAATTTGTCAAAATCTCACTATGCGATTTTCCCATGCGATTCCCGTTGATGAGTAAACCGGACTCAGTGCCCACTAGGAACCGAGTTGGCATGCCGCGATCGAATTGTACACAACTTACACCTTCCGCGTTTGATAAACCTGGTTTTTCCTTAGGACCCAACTTTACGGACATCGGTAGTTGGTCGGTGGGTGCCGAAAGATTTCGTGTATCCCACCACAGGCAAATGCCATCAGGAGAACCAGTATAAAACTCGGTTTGAGTTCGACTGTGTATGTATACCAGTCCTGTTATAGGACGATTGTGTGAGTTATAAACAGAAGTCTCTGAAACTGCAGTCGATCCTTTACGAATGTCAAATAAATTTACGACGCCGTTTTCCATACCGCCGACAAATATTTCAGGATCTACAGGAGAATTAACGATTCGCCAACATGCGTGTTTGTGTTCTAGAACGTTTAATGGAGAACTTTCTCTGTGTATATCCCAGATGTAACAGTTATTGGTAAAATAATTTAAAATCTCTTCGTCAACGTCTGGTTCTAGATGAGTGGCATAATGTGCCACGGCTAGTTTCGGATTCTTTTCATTAGTCCAAACAGTACTTGAAACCCTTCTGCGTTCTGGGTCACGAAAAACGTTAATAGTCTTTATGCTGTGCTTTTCGACAGGATCTTGTTGTGGCATATCTATAAAGTATGATTCATACAATTCGATAGCATTGTTTTGATCGAGGCAATGGGTGATTGCGGGTGCTACTTTGAACACTGCTTGAATGTAACCCTCGTCGTGTTGAACGCGGCGACGATGGCGTTGAACCAACTCTTCGCTCTCCCAGGGCACTTCCCGCGGCCAGCCTCCTTCAACATGATTCATAGTAGATTCAACTATCTTTTTCTGCTTAGTATTGCAGTCGTGTTCCGACTGAGGCAATGTTGCTTGCGACTCACGATGAACAGGATTGCGAAGTATGTACATTTTTTGTAAAGACTTATCTTCAGGAATAGAGTCAACGATATGAGCAGGAACTGATTGAAAAAGCGTCTGCCTGCCGAAGGTCTTACGTATTTTAGTGTATTCAAACGTAGATTTCATGTACTGTGACATTATCTTTATCAGAATTGTATCAATATTAATTTATGCTTTCTTTCTTACATTCGCCCAATGTCAGTATGAAACGGACAGAATCGCACTATCAAGTGGGCTATGGCGTAAACTGAATTAGTGATGAGCCGATCACGTACGTGACTTGATTACGCATGCCTTGTAACACTTGCGTCCTTGCAAGATGGTGACAGTGATCGCAACTCTACTTCGTACGTCTTGATTCTTGACATATTCATTACTTGAAAGTACATTTTATAAAGGTCAGTTTCGAGAGTTAAATCATATTATGATGTGCTGACATAACAACAACAATGAATGCAAACGTATTATGTCTCGGCAGTACAGAACAATATTGTTTTAGTTTATTGCTGAATGCGGTTTGCATTGTGTTATTACCAGGAAGTGTGGCAATCCGCAAAGCTAAGGTAAGCTAAGGACTGGCTATGTGGTATGCATTAATATGTATTGAGAACGATTGTAGGTATGTATGTATATGTAAGAGGTGACAACGGCTCGGTTGAAATCAGCTTATCCAGGCCATAATTACACGTATAATTATACATATGCATAGAACGTCAATATACTCAAATGTTCAGTGATAGATAGGATTATCTAACTGCGGTTAATAATGATGATTAATGCATCTGATGAAATGAAAGTCTTATTAGTTATCATTAGTGTCGAGATAAAAGTTGTGATGAGTTGAGTAGAGTTTCAAAAATAGAAATGCTATAACTTGGGTTTTGTAATAATTTTAATGCTCATATACAATAAGGTGCGTCCGTACTTTTTGTTACTTGCTCAAAATTCTACACAATATGCTTATTGAAAGTACTTCGCAACAATGGGACAAGATTTACAACTTAACGTAAGAAAGGCAACTAACAAAAGGTTGTAATACAAAGAGTTGTCAAAATGCAAATCTTTGTAGCACGCAACATGGTTTTGCAACGTCGACGAACCCATAAAATAATGAAAACATGTACTTCCTCACCATAAAAAGGTAAACGCCGCACGGTAAACCACAATGGTGTTATCACATTTCGTCACCTCACTTCACATGTTACGGGTATTGTAGGTCGTATTTTATCGATATTTGCCGTATCCGTCACGGAGCACAACACTAAATTTCACTTGGATATTTTCGAGTTCGAAAACGTGTTTAGAAAGGTGCGCGTGCGCAGTTTACGATCGTGCGCGCAGACGTTCGGTCGGCGACTGGCGGGAACTAAACAACACACGACCGCAGGCCCAGGTTGCCTTTGCTTGGTTCGACGTACTTACGCTCCTCCACTGTGGGCCAATTCTGCTAATTTCAATCATCATTCATCCTATGTCGGATCAGCTGCCTTGGCTGCTGGATGCCGTTGAAAGGAAATTGACTGATGACGTCAATGTGGGCTTTGAGAAGCCAGGAAGATAGAGTTCGCTTCGCTATGAGTAAACTGAATCTATAATTTAGTAGATTAAGGTAATTATCATGTATGATTGCAATTATATTACACATTGTTCAGTATGATGCAAACAGGTTTTTCAGAAATTAAAAGGAAATGATAGTAAATTACAATTAAAAAAGTACGTATAGAAACTTATAGGGCGATAAATAGTAGGTGCGTGCAATCAAGGATCATTCAAAATCAAAACAACCGGCTTGATCTTGGATGAATGTGATAAAAGCAGAAAATTCTTGATAATTTGCATTCTAGAGGTCAGTCAGTGAGTGAGTCAAGTAAACAAGAACATGTTCTACCTGTCTAATAAAAATCTTCCTTATATTAAAGGTAAATGCTTGGTAAATGATGATTATTTAACAACTAGGTATAGGGAACTTTTATGTTGTAGATTTTTTCTATAGTAAGTATTAAATTCTGAACTCTGATGAAATAAACATCGTTGCCGTTGCCAGGTCAGATCAGAAGAGCACTTGCACGACCTTGTACATTCCTGTGCGGTTGTCTAAAATGCTACTTAGGAGTTTTCTTGTAACAATACATAATTCCTGCTGCACGAGCTAGCCTGGCATGGCGGGTGATATGAGCAGGGCATTTGATTATGTTTTTCACAACTCTTCTAGGGTAAACTAGAGTCGTACGGACATGCCTTGATTATGTCAGAATCAGAACCTATCTTGTAAAGAGAGTTCAATGAGTTGAAATAAATGAACTTAACGAATCATC
>JARACY010002076.1:0-47505 GCA_029255725.1 Scrobipalpa atriplicella
GAGTAACTCTTTGTATGGGAGGCCCAATTTATTTCATATTTAAACCTATTTTACTAGGAAAAATAGAGCGTTGTAGAACGACCCGTGTGGCTCACTCCGCTCGATTCAGCAAATGACGTTGATAAATGAACCACTCAATCAATCACACTGCGCCCGGATTACAGGTTTACAGGTAGCTGAGAAACCTGACCTTACTGGTCGAACATAATGAACCGTAATGGACATTGGGTGTTAGCTGTGTCAATGAAACGCAGATCAATTACAAACTGTTGTAAAAAAAAGAACAAGAATTATATTTTACTATACTTTTTCATCCTACGGTTACTCTCGCAACTAAGTGAGTCTTCCCGCAGGAATGAGGTATTTTCTCGCGGTAAAAAGTAGATGGTATCCTTTTCCGCGGAACTAGTTACTTTTTACACTAGGCTAGTTAGAATAGGTCGCGACCTATTCTAACTAGCCTAGTGTAATAAGTTTCATCCCAATCCGTCTTCCCGGAGGTCAATTTTCAACAGACTATCCCAAAACGCACAAAGATAGGTATATCCAATTAATTTTAGAAGATGCTCCTTCCAGAGTTTCACAAAAAGTTTTTTATTAAAATTACTAGTAGATAGGGGGAGCGGATTCTGACTCACTCGCGGCACTAGGTCCCAAAAAAAGCTCGCGAAACCTGGATGGGACCTAGAAAAAAAGGTCGTCTAAAAGTTTGTCTGGGTTCCAAAAAAAGCTCACCAACAATCTGCCCGCCAATGTACATGTACAGGTAGTAGATAGGGGGAGCGGATTTAATCGTTATTATATAGGTATGTAATGCACCTAATTAATTTGCATGAACACCTATCAGTTTGCGGGAATTTAGGTCGTTTTTGCTCTGCCTACCCCTTTAGGGATAAAGGCGTGATTTTATGTGTGTATATTGTATGTATGTAATCAATAAATCGTGAACCTAATTTGCATGAACACCTATCAGTTTGCGGGAATTTAGGTCGTTTTTTGCTCTGCCTACCCCATTAGGGATAAAGGCGTGATTTTATGTGTGTATATTGTATGTATGTAATCAATAAATCGTGAACCTAATTTGCATGAACACCTATCAGTTTGCGGGAATAATGTTTAGGTCGTTTTTGCTCTGCCTACCCCTTTAGGGATAAAGGCGTGATTTTATGTGTGTATATTGTATGTATGTAATCAATAAATCGTGAACCTAATTTGCATGAACACCTATCAGTTTGCGGGAATAATGTTTAGGTCTGCCTACCCCTTTAGGGATAAAGGCGTGATTTTATGTGTGTATATTGTATGTATGTAATCAATAAATCGTGAACCTAATTTGCATGGCATGAACACCTATCAGTTTGCGGGAATAATGTTTAGGTCGTTTTTGCTCTGCCTTCCCCATTAGGGATAAAGGCGTGATTTTATGTATGTATCACTACATAGTATGTATGTATGTTTGTATGCTTAGATCTTTAAAACTACTTGACGGATTTAGATGCGGTTTTTTTTAATAGATTGAGTGTTTCGAGAGGAAGATTTATATGTATAACACATGCATAATATACTAGAGAAACACTGATAATTTTAGAGGTTTCTAATGCTATGTCATAAATAAATCCATTTTTTTCCGCTTACATTGCAAACGCTGGCTAAACCCTACGAGATAGATCAAAGTAATGTACTACAATATTGTACACCTTCATAAGGTCAACAAAAAAAAGTCCGCGATGGTATATGACTATCTCTTAGGGATAACTCACAATAACCATTTTTATTCTTTACTTTTTACGAAAAATAATGGCTTATTTACCAAGCGATTTTTACAATTTACAACATTAATCCTTATCCAAATAAACACATTTGGAAGCTAATACATTAAATGTAGATTATAATTGTCCTTTACACTATATAATTTCGATCAATACTCTAGAAGATATCAAACGTATAAACTTATGCGAAATAAAAAAATATGACGCGCGGGCCGCGCGGCCGGCTGGTTGGCGCTCTCGCCCGCCGCCCGCACTGATGACTGGATTTAGAGTTTCATATAAATAAATTTAAAAATTAAGTGTCAGTTTTTTGCTTGAAAACGTTTCTGAAGACGATCAACTTACCTAATATAATAAACAGACAGGTATATGAACACAAACGATACTTACACATTGTTATTTTTTTTTTTCCCTTAAAATTTGTGTGGAGTCGATTTGCGGGTAATATCCTCGAAGGTTATTGACAATAACAAATTTATTATTATAGATTTTTTGACACAATTCATGTCTTCGGCAAATTTTGTTTACCCGTGCGAAGCCGGGGCGGGGCCGCTAGTGTAATCAATAAATCGTGAATCTAATTTGTATAAACCCTGGACTGGGAGTGATTAGAAAAACATAGAATGTGTCAGCTGCATCTCCTCCTGGGCATGCTGTAAAAATCAGCTAAGGGAATCGAGGGTTTCAGTGTATTGCAATTTAGGCGATGAGCTGACAACCGTCACTATGACAATATACATAATCATCATCTGTATTAGCTCTCGAAACTTGTCAGACGTGGCGGAACGACCTATGTTTAGGTCGCTTCATTACAAGCTTTCAGATTGTTGTATAAATCATGATTTTTTTTATTCAAACACGTTCAAGTACCTGTTTTTTTTTTTTTTTTTTTGAAATACTTTAAAAAACATAAATATAGGAGTTGTTAAGAAATATGTACAATAAAAAAATTAAATAAAATCATTAACATTTTAATTATAATAAAGATAAGTGGGACTAAAGTTATTTGCATACCAAAAAATATTTCAGATTCACGAATACAATTTAAACTATTTTTAATTAACTTTTTTGTTTATTTTACATTGAATAACAGTTATTTACAGATCTTATAACTAATCATGTCTCATTCCGAACTGCGCTTTTATTTAAAACAATGGAAAGAAAATTTAATATTAAAATATTCTAAGAAAAAACTTAAAAAACATATAGACAGATGTTGCTAAGAATTAGCTACATAAAATTGAAAATAATTATTTCATTAATTTTAACCATATTTTACATAATTTTAAAATATTTGATTTTACAAATTATCATTACAAGCTTTCAGATTGTTGTATAAATCATGAATTTTTTTTTTTTTTTATTCAAACATGTTCAAGTACCTGTTGTTTTTTTTGAAATACTTTAAAAACATAAATTTAGGAGTTGTTAAGAAATATGTACAATAAAAAAATTAAATAAAATCATTAACATTTTAATTATAATAAAGATAAGTGGGACTAAAGTTATTTGCATACCAAAAAATATTTCAGATTCACGAATACAATTTAAACTATTTTTAATTAACTTTTTTGTTTATTTTACATTGAATAACAGTTATTTACAGATCTTATAACTAATCATGTCTCATTCCGAACTGCGCTTTTATTTAAAACAATGGAAAGAAAATTTAATATTAAAATATTCTAATAAAAAACTTAAAAAACATATAGACAGATGTTGCTAAGAATTAGCTACATAAAATTGAAAATAATTATTTCATTAATTTTAACCATATTTTACATAATTTTAAAATATTTGATTTTACAAATTATCATTACAAGCTTTCAGATTGTTGTATAAATCATGAATTTTTTTTTTTTTATTCAAACATGTTCAAGTACCTGTTGTTTTTTTTTGAAATACTTTAAAAACATAAATTTAGGAGTTGTTAAGAAATATGTACAATAAAAAAATTAAATAAAATCATTAACATTTTAATTATAATAAAGATAAGTGGGACTAAAGTTATTTGCATACCAAAAAATATTTCAGATTCACGAATACAATTTAAACTATTTTTAATTAACTTTTTTGTTTATTTTACATTGAATAACAGTTATTTACAGATCTTATAACTAATCATGTCTCATTCCGAACTGCGCTTTTATTTAAAACAATGGAAAGAAAATTTAATATTAAAATATTCTAATAAAAAACTTAAAAAACATATAGACAGATGTTGCTAAGAATTAGCTACATAAAATTGAAAATAATTATTTCATTAATTTTAACCATATTTTACATAATTTTAAAATATTTGATTTTACAAATTATCATTACAAGCTTTCAGATTGTTGTATAAATCATGAATTTTTTTATTCAAACATGTTCAAGTACCTGTTTTTTTTTTTTTTTTGTTTTTTTTGAAATACTTTAAAAATATAAATATAGGAGTTGTTAAGAATTATGTACAATAAAAAAATTAAATAAAATCATTCACATTTTAATTATAATAAAGATAAGTGGGACTAAAGTTATTTGCATACCAAAAAATATTTCAGTTTCAATTGAAAATGATAAAAAAATATTTAAATGTTCCTCAAACTATAGTGACCCCATGCTAATGTATCGGTGGAATTCGGTAGTAAAAATCTTTTAGTATCATTATGTGATAATGAAATTTTATTGCTTTTTTGTGTATAAATGGTATGTTTAATTGAGCGAAATCTAAGCATTGAGCAAGTTTCAGTGGTTTGCTGAAATAAACACTTTTTATAATTATTTAAAGTAAAATTTTTCGTGACTGATTTATTCACACCCTTTGCTTTGGCGATAAAATTATCTTCTACATCCATGGAGTACATTTTAGATCTTAACCCTACAAATTCTCTGAAAATCTCGTGGCAATACAATTAAATAAAACAAAAATAATGTATAATAAGCCACTATATCTCGGTTTATGTATTTTAGATATATCGAAAACTTTAATGTATGATTTCCATTACAATTACATTAAGAAAACAAAATTCAAAGATGATGTAAAACTTCTTTACACGGATACAGACAGTTTAGTTTATCAAATTTTTACAGATGATTTTTATTCCGACATTAAAAACGATTTAAATGCACGATTTGATACGTCGGATTATCCTTTAAATAATCAATTTGGATTCCCGAGAGTCAACAAAAAACAACTGGGGCTGTTTTAAAGACGAGAACAATGGGAAAATTTTCAAAGAATTTGTAGGGTTAAGATCTAAAATGTACTCCATGGATGTAGAAGATAATTTTATCGCCAAAGCAAAGGGTGTGAATAAATCAGTCACGAAAAATTTTACTTTAAATAATTATAAAAAGTGTTTATTTCAGCAAACCACTGAAACTTGCTCAATGCTTAGATTTCGCTCAATTAAACATACCATTTATACACAAAAAAGCAATAAAATTTCATTATCACATAATGATACTAAAAGATTTTTACTACCGAATTCCACCGATACATTAGCATGGGGTCACTATAGTTTGAGGAACATTTAAATATTTTTTTATCATTTTCAATTGAAACTGAAATATTTTTTGGTATGCAAATAACTTTAGTCCCACTTATCTTTATTATAATTAAAATGTGAATGATTTTATTTAATTTTTTTATTGTACATAATTCTTAACAACTCCTATATTTATATTTTTAAAGTATTTCAAAAAAAACAAAAAAAAAAAAAAAACAGGTACTTGAACATGTTTGAATAAAAAAATTCATGATTTATACAACAATCTGAAAGCTTGTAATGATAATTTGTAAAATCAAATATTTTAAAATTATGTAAAATATGGTTAAAATTAATGAAATAATTATTTTCAATTTTATGTAGCTAATTCTTAGCAACATCTGTCTATATGTTTTTTAAGTTTTTTATTAGAATATTTTAATATTAAATTTTCTTTCCATTGTTTTAAATAAAAGCGCAGTTCGGAATGAGACATGATTAGTTATAAGATCTGTAAATAACTGTTATTCAATGTAAAATAAACAAAAAAGTTAATTAAAAATAGTTTAAATTGTATTCGTGAATCTGAAATATTTTTTGGTATGCAAATAACTTTAGTCCCACTTATCTTTATTATAATTAAAATGTTAATGATTTTATTTAATTTTTTTATTGTACATATTTCTTAACAACTCCTAAATTTATGTTTTTAAAGTATTTCAAAAAAAAACAACAGGTACTTGAACATGTTTGAATAAAAAAAAAAAAAATTCATGATTTATACAACAATCTGAAAGCTTGTAATGATAATTTGTAAAATCAAATATTTTAAAATTATGTAAAATATGGTTAAAATTAATGAAATAATTATTTTCAATTTTATGTAGCTAATTCTTAGCAACATCTGTCTATATGTTTTTTAAGTTTTTTATTAGAATATTTTAATATTAAATTTTCTTTCCATTGTTTTAAATAAAAGCGCAGTTCGGAATGAGACATGATTAGTTATAAGATCTGTAAATAACTGTTATTCAATGTAAAATAAACAAAAAAGTTAATTAAAAATAGTTTAAATTGTATTCGTGAATCTGAAATATTTTTTGGTATGCAAATAACTTTAGTCCCACTTATCTTTATTATAATTAAAATGTTAATGATTTTATTTAATTTTTTTATTGTACATATTTTCTTAACAACTCCTAAATTTATGTTTTTAAAGTATTTCAAAAAAAACAACAGGTACTTGAACATGTTTGAATAAAAAAAAAAAAAAATTCATGATTTATACAACAATCTGAAAGCTTGTAATGATAATTTGTAAAATCAAATATTTTAAAATTATGTAAAATATGGTTAAAATTAATGAAATAATTATTTTCAATTTTATGTAGCTAATTCTTAGCAACATCTGTCTATATGTTTTTTAAGTTTTTTCTTAGAATATTTTAATATTAAATTTTCTTTCCATTGTTTTAAATAAAAGCGCAGTTCGGAATGAGACATGATTAGTTATAAGATCTGTAAATAACTGTTATTCAATGTAAAATAAACAAAAAAGTTAATTAAAAATAGTTTAAATTGTATTCGTGAATCTGAAATATTTTTTGGTATGCAAATAACTTTAGTCCCACTTATCTTTATTATAATTAAAATGTTAATGATTTTATTTAATTTTTTTATTGTACATATTTCTTAACAACTCCTATATTTATGTTTTTTAAAGTATTTCAAAAAAAAAAAAAAAAAAACAGGTACTTGAACGTGTTTGAATAAAAAAAATCATGATTTATACAACAATCTGAAAGCTTGTAATGAAGCGACCTAAACATAGGTCGTTCCGCCACGTCTGACAAGTTTCGAGAGCTAATACAGATGATGATTATGTATATTGTCATAGTGACGGTTGTCAGCTCATCGCCTAAATTGCAATACACTGAAACCCTCGATTCCCTTAGCTGATTTTTACAGCATGCCCAGGAGGAGATGCAGCTGACACATTCTATGTTTTTCTAATCACTCCCAGTCCAGGGTTTATACAAATTAGATTCACGATTTATTGATTACACTAGCGGCCCCGCCCCGGCTTCGCACGGGTAAACAAAATTTGCCGAAGACATGAATTGTGTCAAAAAATCTATAATAATAAATTTGTTATTGTCAATAACCTTCGAGGATATTACCCGCAAATCGACTCCACACAAATTTTAAGGGAAAAAAAAAAATAACAATGTGTAAGTATCGTTTGTGTTCATATACCTGTCTGTTTATTATATTAGGTAAGTTGATCGTCTTCAGAAACGTTTTCAAGCAAAAAACTGACACTTAATTTTTAAATTTATTTATATGAAACTCTAAATCCAGTCATCAGTGCGGGCGGCGGGCGAGAGCGCCAACCAGCCGGCCGCGCGGCCCGCGCGTCATATTTTTTTATTTCGCATAAGTTTATACGTTTGATATCTTCTAGAGTATTGATCGAAATTATATAGTGTAAAGGACAATTATAATCTACATTTAATGTATTAGCTTCCAAATGTGTTTATTTGGATAAGGATTAATGTTGTAAATTGTAAAAATCGCTTGGTAAATAAGCCATTATTTTTCGTAAAAAGTAAAGAATAAAAATGGTTATTGTGAGTTATCCCTAAGAGATAGTCATATACCATCGCGGACTTTTTTTTGTTGACCTTATGAAGGTGTACAATATTGTAGTACATTACTTTGATCTATCTCGTAGGGTTTAGCCAGCGTTTGCAATGTAAGCGGAAAAAAATGGATTTATTTATGACATAGCATTAGAAACCTCTAAAATTATCAGTGTTTCTCTAGTATATTATGCATGTGTTATACATATAAATCTTCCTCTCGAAACACTCAATCTATTAAAAAAAACCGCATCTAAATCCGTCAAGTAGTTTTAAAGATCTAAGCATACAAACATACATACATACTATGTAGTGATACATACATAAAATCACGCCTTTATCCCTAATGGGGAAGGCAGAGCAAAAACGACCTAAACATTATTCCCGCAAACTGATAGGTGTTCATGCCATGCAAATTAGGTTCACGATTTATTGATTACATACATACAATATACACACATAAAATCACGCCTTTATCCCTAAAGGGGTAGGCAGACCTAAACATTATTCCCGCAAACTGATAGGTGTTCATGCAAATTAGGTTCACGATTTATTGATTACATACATACAATATACACACATAAAATCACGCCTTTATCCCTAAAGGGGTAGGCAGAGCAAAAACGACCTAAACATTATTCCCGCAAACTGATAGGTGTTCATGCAAATTAGGTTCACGATTTATTGATTACATACATACAATATACACACATAAAATCACGCCTTTATCCCTAATGGGGTAGGCAGAGCAAAAACGACCTAAATTCCCGCAAACTGATAGGTGTTCATGCAAATTAGGTTCACGATTTATTGATTACATACATACAATATACACACATAAAATCACGCCTTTATCCCTAAAGGGGTAGGCAGAGCAAAAACGACCTAAATTCCCGCAAACTGATAGGTGTTCATGCAAATTAATTAGGTGCATTACATACCTATATAATAACGATTAAATCCGCTCCCCCTATCTACTACCTGTACATGTACATTGGCGGGCAGATTGTTGGTGAGCTTTTTTTGGAACCCAGACAAACTTTTAGACGACCTTTTTTTCTAGGTCCCATCCAGGTTTCGCGAGCTTTTTTTGGGACCTAGTGCCGCGAGTGAGCCAGAATCCGCTCCCCCTATCTACTAGTAATTTTAATAAAAAACTTTTTGTGAAACTCTGGAAGGAGCATCTTCTAAAATTAATTGGATATACCTATCTTTGTGCGTTTTGGGATAGTCTGTTGAAAATTGACCTCCGGGAAGACGGATTGGGATGAAACTTATTACACTAGGCTAGTTAGAATAGGTCGCGACCTATTCTAACTAGCCTAGTGTAAAAAGTAACTAGTTCCGCGGAAAAGGATACCATCTACTTTTTACCGCGAGAAAATACCTCATTCCTGCGGGAAGACTCACTTAGTTGCGAGAGTAACCGTAGGATGAAAAAGTATAGTAAAATATAATTCTTGTTCTTTTTTTTACAACAGTTTGTAATTGATCTGCGTTTCATTGACACAGCTAACACCCAATGTCCATTACGGTTCATTATGTTCGACCAGTAAGGTCAGGTTTCTCAGCTACCTGTAAACCTGTAATCCGGGCGCAGTGTGATTGATTGAGTGGTTCATTTATCAACGTCATTTGCTGAATCGAGCGGAGTGAGCCACACGGGTCGTTCTACAACGCTCTATTTTTCCTAGTAAAATAGGTTTAAATATGAAAAAAAATGGGCCTCCCATACAAATCGTGTCAGTTTCTTGAGTAATTTTGTATGGGAGACCCAATTTATTTCATATTTTAACTTTCACCCACAAAATGGGCAGATCCCTCATTGAATATACGCGCAATGCCACAAATAGAGAACGATAGAAGAGTCTTGCGAAAACTGCGGCCAACAAATCGGACTTTCCGTAACCATAACTGAAAAAGAAGAAGAAACCCTTCAAAACCCATAGCTGATATTACGATATGCCTGGGAGGAGAAGCAGCTATCACTCCTAGTCCAGAATGGAAGCAAATTATAGATTGGTGCGCATCAGAACAACCCGCTGACCGGACCCTGTTTTATTAACCGCTCCATTTTGAGATTTTGCGGTTTACGACTTAATGGACGGCCATAAATTGTGACTATTAAATAGCGTCTCCATTTAATTCACGAAAGCTTTGCGCGGCCCGCCGCCGCCGCCGCCGCCGCCGCCGCCATGAGGATCTTCGATTCACTCCGTAAATCAAATTTTGCGTTACGGCGAATTATTTCTGCCACTTAAAATGAATCCTTTTAAATGGCCCATTATTTTGGGTTAAGTTTCTTGCGGATTTCTATATTTTGTGTTTTCAATTAATGCTCCATTTAACATCTATGAAACAAAAAAGTATTCACCAGTAGACACTCTATCTTATACAATACCTACACTTTTAATATAGGTACTCAAAATTTGCGCCGCCAGAAACCATAACATATTTATTATTTTTACACATTTGGACATTTTGTTGTTTTTTTTTTCAACACGATGCCGTGTCATGGCAGTGTCTTTCAATGTATCACTGATTTAGACACCATATAGGATGTGGTAGCATGATAGCAGTAAAAAAGTGCGTAGGGTATTTTTAATGGAAGAACTGTTAAATGTATGCTTGTACTGAGAAAGGCGATGAAGTGAACAACTTGACGAAAGTACTCGAAAGTACTAGACACGTCTCGTCCACAAAAAAGCCTTTTTGGTGCTTAAAACTTTTTAAGCTGAATTGTGAACCTTTGCGAGAAAATAAGATTAAAGTTGTCAAAGTTAGAATAAAATACTGAATTCGAGCTAAGAATGGCAATTTAATGCGAATTCTTCAAAAGTTTAATTTTGAAGGGTTTAATTGCAGGTCTCATTAAAACTTTAATAAATAGGTTTAACTACAGCTTTAAAAAGAAAAAAATTACTTTAAAAAATCTTAAGAAGAATATTAAATTCTCTTTATGATTAAAAATAGAGTATATTTTGCTACGAAATGCCTACGGGCGTAGCATTCTCGTAGCAAAATGTGAACTAGATTGTACTTTGTTTCTATACGACAATATAGTTACTTCGAATGTCTTTGCAAAGTGTTTCTTTCTTACCTGTACTGTACTATTATGTAGTCTGAGCCTGTCTGCTTACAGTACAGCAAGACTTTAAATGAACGTAGGTGAAGGCGCTGCATTGTATAGAGAACTGTCAAAAATGGCGTAGGCGGCTTTTTTGGCCACGTTCATTAAAATTTGTTCCATTTTTCCGTGTTTGACTGGGAGCGGTAGAAAAACATAGAATTTTCCAGCTGCCCTTCCTTCCGGACATGCTGTAGAAGTCAGTTAAAGGGATATCGAGGGTTAGTGTATTGTAATTTAGATTTAGGCGATGGGTTCACTACAGCGATACATGTATATTACAATCTAAAATTTCCTTCAACATTCGTCAGACGTGGCTAAGGCGTCTTTAACTAGGCGTTTTACGCTCTGCCTACCCTGCAAAGGATAAAGGCGTGACTTTATATAGGTATGTATCTTCAATAAAAGCCTTGTCATACTGTAGTCTGCTTAGTGCGAGACAAGGCGTGCTCAAGCCGGCTCGAGGGCTGTCGAGGCTCAACTCGAAGCCTGCAGCTGCAATACTTGTGTACAATTCGCTCTTGTACATCTAATGACTACTGGAAGTGCAAAGGTAATGGAAAATTTTATATCTTGCTGTAGCCACGCTGTAGCAAACTAAAGAATAATACAAAAACAAAACTGACAAGTTTTATTAAGGTAGAATAATTAAAGATTCTTGTATCTTTCGCTTTTGAGGTATGATTTGGCAGGAACTATAATAAATAAATATGGTAGAACCGTATATCATATTAATACAATCAAATAAAAGTGTCAACGATTTTGATTCACGTGCGATTGTAAATAAAAATAACATATATATATAACCCTTCCCTGACAGTCGGGTAAAAATCAAAAGAAATTGAAAGTACCTAAATTTTATGTTTTATAAAAACTTATCGAGATTTATGAGTTACAGGCAATTTATGCCAACATGCAGCTAAGAAATTCGGAAATTGGACCCGCGCCATTTTTAAAATATGTCAGCTACGCGGCCCGATTCCAACAATGATATTAAATTTTACCTGGAACTTGATTTATGGAACGTGGTGAAGTAGCAATTTCCTTCGTGGAAGCGCTTTCTTGGGGACTTGGTGGTATTTCAACAAAATACAAAACTCCAGATATAAAAATACACATATCTGCAAGATTTCATATCAGCATCACGGCTTAATGAGTCTCTACCGAGAGGCACGAGGCAAGTTACCTTAAATTCGGGCGATCAGACCTTAGATGACCACGTGAGCCCGGTACGGATCGGTCATCTTACCTTATAATTTCTTCGCAGGTGTGTTTACCGAAACATCGTCGAATAAACTTTGAATAAAAATCGAAGACCGAAAAACACTGATACGTGGTAGGATTTGAACCATGAGCCTCCCAAACAGGAGGCAGCAGCCGTTTCTACTATACCTACTACTAAACTAAACACAATCTTATACTATAGTCATATATCACTCCAAATAGAACGAACGAATCTCTTCATAATTACGCTAAAATAAGTTTGAAATACTCCTATAATATATTATTTCTGTTTTCCCCAAAAACAATCTTAGAATAAATAAAAATTCATAGTCATTATTTTTTGAAGTACCACATATTACTTACAATCTCATTTTCTTTACGACATTTGTGAAATTTTCTTATTTACTTGAATATCTGTCAACTCAATTATAAGTCCAAGACGACGTAGGAAAACCCCAAGGGAAATTCTATTTACCGTTCGTATGGAGATCACAAATAATGACATGTCCTTAATTACACTCCCAAAAAATATTCTATTAACTCTGTTCAGCACATAAGGCGAAATTGAGTGTTCTTATAGTGATTAACCTTATGGAGGTGGTAGGCTGTGTTGTGAGTCTTATATACTAGAGGTAATAAATAACTGATGCTATCCCACTACCTGCCCAACTCTTCCCCACGGACAATGAGCCGAAAAATCTTCTTTTACAAAATAACTAAAGCAGGTCTGACGTAATTTTTATTAGGAAGCCCATTTTATATTTCGATCTGAGAGTATATTTTATATTTCTTTGGAACAAATTGTTTAGTTTCATAGGCATAATAGTAAATAGTCTGTAAGTTTACTTCCACCTTATGTTTTCGTCATTAGTAGCAGGGTCGATACGAACGAGGTCGGCTCTTGAAACACAATTAATACTGCTCGGATAATAACGGGGCATGACTTTCACTCAGCTGATGTGGCGGCCGCGCTGTTATATTATATTACAGGAATAAACCTCCGCTCAAGATAAAGCTGCCCATTAAGCTGCTATTTTTTGCAGTTAAAATTTTGAGCATAATAATGAATGACCTTTGTTCAGGTCGTTTACGCTCTGCCTACCGCATTAGGGATAAAGGCGTGATTAAATGTATGTATGTAATGAAGAAAAAAATGCCGGCCGTATTTTAACGTCTAAACCGCCCATGAAACTAACCAACTTTTCCCTAAAAAAGTTTAGCCTTCCCCTATAAAACAACTAAAGCTGACACCATTTATATTATGGGTAGTAATAAAAAAAATAAAAATAAAACATTATTTCGACCTAAGGTTAATAAATTGAACATGACTTTACCCGGATGACGTGTCAGCCTCACTGTTTTGCCATGGAGTAATATAAAATACGTACAAGTTCCACTGTTATTATATAATAGGAATAAACCTCCGCTCAAGATAAAGCTGCCCATTAAACTCTACGTATTATGAATGTATGAGCAAGTGTGCTTTGACTGCAAATCAAAATGAAGCAGCTGAACATTTTGAAATTGAAGTTTCTTAGTTTACTTTACACCGCGTAGGCGGTTCATAAAAATATTACAGAGTTTTGTTGCCTACGCTGGGCTGTACACTTGCAGATGATGGGGCACAGAATAGATACCTACCTAGTAGTTAGGATGACAAAAGAAATAATAATAATTCAGATAATATCTTCCGCGAAATTATTTTCGGCGCATAATAGTCTGTGGTAATCATGTATACTTCAAATAACGCTAATAAAGTGTTCGAAAACAAAATAAAGTAATTTAGTTTTATTAGGCCATTGACGCTCTACCCACTCCGCGACTGTCAAAATGCCATAAGTAGGAAAGTAGGTTGTTGAGTATAATATTCTACATTGTGTGAAGAATGAAAAGGGTTCCCGACAATAATTCGCTAAGTGAAATGTTGTGTATGCACTTGCTTCTTATTTAGATACTTTGTTGTATAAAAATAAAAATACCGAGCACGAGAGCCTGCAATAAGATATATTTCATAAAGTTTCATCTTAAGAAAAAGCCAATATAATGCAAAATAACTATAACCATAAATAAAGAAAATTAGGCTTCTTTCTCGAAAGCGGAAGCGGAAGTTGATGCCTTTATATTTTGCGTTGTCATAATAAAAACATTTCAGCTACTAACGCTACGGGTTTAATTAAAAATAAAACGAGGTTTTTACAGGATAATGAAGATTTCCTGAAGATTCATTTAAGAACTTTATTAAAAAAACTCGATTATTAAATACTCAGAAACTTACCTTAATACCATTAGTAATACCATTTTTGAATTAAATCTATAACCAAATATTGCAACCAATACAACTTCAAGGTTTTGAGTGTAAATATTTTTGGTATATTCATGATTTAAGACTTTCGAAGCTCAGACTGTAAATTCCTCGTCACTTTAAATACAGCGGGAAACGCATTCTTGTCAAGCTAAACATTTTCGCAACATAATGAAAATAATCAACATTTACGTGCCTCTGGCAACATTAATGTGAAAAACGGAACCCCTGTGCAAAACTGAATAGTTAAAACATAGTTTCGAGTAAAGAGTTTGCCGAGAACACTAGTGCAGGCGTTCGCTTCATTTTGTTTTACGGCGACTAAGTTTTCCACGTGCGCGTTTTGCCAACAAAATAGCAGATGGAAGTTCTGACCTGAACCAGCTTGCACTACTGAATTTGTGATACATGAGTCCGGGAACAAAGTTTAAATTGCTCTTGTTCGATACTGATATTTGTTGGTAAGTACGAGTATTTCGATAATAACTAGTTTATTGGGTGATACGAACCGAAGAATAACGCTTGTTAGCGTTGCAGCAAGTTATGAATATAAAACTATATTATATAGTGATGATGATGAATATAAGATGACATACCTACCTATTTAGATTGAAAGTTAGATATTTAATGGATTTGAGTAGGTAAGTCATGCATGTCTGTTCTATCAAACTAAAATACTTAAACTTAAAAAGTGTACTTATTTAATAAATAATACAATTAAACATCGGTGTCTGGTAATTTTATGACCAATTTTATATCGCTATCAAAATATGCATTCTTATTTTTTTTAAACTGAAGTAATTGAATAAAGTTAAAAGTATATTTCTCTTTTCAGTTCTGAAAATAATTTTTCAGCTGTAACGACTTTTTTTCAAAAACATATTTGCTAGGCTTGATGGATTGGCTTGTTCTTCGACCCGGAAATCAAACAAATAATTTCGCGAGGGTGATAAATCAATAATTGTCGTATATGCGAATTTCTCGAAGGTAATCTCGAATCTTTTCACGTGCCATATTTATTATTATTTCGCTAACGTTTCAGCCAGAAAGGTTTCTAGTGCAGTAGTGCGTTATTTTAACGATTATTTCCTACAGAGCCTATCGTTTTCCGGGAAAATAAATGGTGTGAAAAACGTCCTACTTACTTCTATAGGCAGAGAGCATGGATTTATAACGCTCTATTTTATTCATTTCATTCCACATTGAAATTCATGAGAGTGGACCTGTTGGAATATTCACACTCAATGGAGTGAAAACTAAAAGTTTTGCAGAATATGGCGTCAATGAATAACAGATTCATCTTGTATTAGAAAATGATTACAAATTATCAGGGAATATTATACAATCTTTCTATTTATAATAACACAATATTTGCTACGCTATGAAATATTCTAAATCATTGCTTCTATACTTTACAGTCGTATCATACAATGAATTGTTTTTAACTAAGTTAATTAAAACAATAATTTAAATTTCAAAGTTTTGGGATGTGTATCATGTTATAATTTTAATTGAATTCCCTTCGCCTCCAACCTTTTTGGGTTCATATATATTAATGTTGGAACGGTGAGTGTGTTGTTAGGCAGATTGTAGAGTTCTTAGCGGTATAAATTTCACATCGATCTTTTTAAAAAAAAAAACGGCTACTTTCGGCTTCGTATATAGAGCGTATAAAAAGTTTAGAGTTACATTATCATTCATACAAGACGCAATAAAATGTCGCTACTGGCCCTGTTGAAAAACCGAGAAATCGAAATGAGCAGATAGTCGTTTTTGAAAGGTCAATATGCTTCCACCGAGTGCCCTGTACTGTACACGGTCTGGGTGACTGCGGAAACGTCGGAAATTAAGACTGTGTCGGCTACAAGCAGTGATAAGATAACACGTGACATGACACCACGACACGTCTAGTCATGTCACATTCACGTGTACCTACCTACCTATCATGGGTACCTACTTGTGATTTATCACTTCAAGAGTAGGGGATATTCTGCTACTTTCGAAAATTGCAACCAAAGTTAGTTGCAGGTTTCAATACGTATAGATCATAAAGTTCAACCTAAAAAGGTAGGAGATATCAGCGTGATTGTATAATTATGTTGTATTTTTAACTGCAAGTAAACATATTTCTAATGTTACCATACATTTTCCGTTTGATAGACTGCGGTATGTGTTTATAACTGAAACAATGGCCGCATGGGCCGGAACTGTGCATTTAATGGGCTGTAAATGAAAAATGGCGGCGTTGTCCTCTAGCAGGGTCGCCAAGGGCACCGTTAGCGCCGCAGCGCCCCCTGGGCACTTACCGAGCTTTTACGGAGCTTTTGTATTGTCCTGCTGCGATCACTGAACTACTATTATACTAGCGTATATGGAACAGCCATTTCGAACGTAAGACACGTCCGCAAAATTCAATAAGGCGTCTCCATAAATTTCATCCATATGAATTTATATTAATACACAGTACAGCATATTCCTCACTTTTTAACTCCTTTTATTAAAAAAATCAAGTCTGACGATACGTTCAGGCACCTATCTTAAATGGGACATGAAGTGCTTGAATGATGTCTTCTCCATACATATAGCTCAGTGGCTGCGATAGCTATTGTATGTCGCCCAGAACTTTGCACCCCAGAGAGATCTTCGATTCAGTTTCATCAATCTGCGTCCAAAATATTTTTTCTACTACCATGACATTTGTAGCATACATCTAACATAGATATAGTAGGCACGTTATTAAACAAGATTTGGAAGATAATTTCACTAGTGATTACTTTAAATGTAGCATAAATATTTTTCCTAGTTTAGGTAGCTGTATCGTAACAGGATAATATAATATGAGTAAATCTCCGAGTTTAGCTCTAAACATCATAATTATATCTTATTAAAAAGCTAGTTTTAACTATAAAACGGTAGGTAGGTAACGGTAGTAATTCTAAGCTAGTAAAAGAAGAGCCACTAACCCCCACAGGATAACAACGGCTACTGTTACTTTAACAGCCCATTTGTATCCGTCTAAAGTAGGTTACGTGTCTCTTTTAGAACTGTGAACACAATTTATCGCTTACTTTATTTGTTGTAGTTGGTATAAATTTCATACAAAGACTGCGACTAAAAAACAACAATATTGATTGACTCTCCCTTCTCCCTTCAAAAACAAAAAATAAGAACAAATAAACACGTATCTGGTATTTGCTCAGTTCTACAACCGACCTTGTTCTACAAAATCATAAACGCAAGCAATATTTCTACTCTGTGAACATGTATCCCAGTTACTGTGTGTGTTATTGCATCGTGAGCGATTTATAGAAAGGGACACTATCACCGCTGGCGAGGGTGAAACATGTGACAAATAGGCATCCTCTGTCGCGCGATATCAAATTACGTCATGCTTTACACTGCTGCATTGCGTCTAAACCTACGACACATACGTCAAATAAATGCAGCAACGAATGTTGATCAGTTTTAGCAAGAGATATGTGAGAATACACGCTCTATAGATGTCTATAGTTCAATTTTGCTGCAGCTTTCGGCAGGTGGCGTTTATTACCCAGCGGGAAAACGGACGGCTCATATTTCGGTTCAAACGGTTCGTTACGTTCACACGGAGTTCTATTTTATCTAAAACTAATTAGACTAAAACTAAAACTAGCGTTATAGTTTGAGGAATAAATTCAGGATAAAAAAATACGAATTTCTGATTTGTAATTACAAAATACTACCTCAAAATGTTTAATAGACCTGAGTTTGTGATTTCTTTTTGTTTAAAAAATTGAAAAATATTGAAAAAATAAGCAAACCATGCCCATGCCATGGCCATGCTCTCAAGCATATTTTCTAGTTTTACATAATTTTTTATGAGTTTGATATGCTAATAGTTACTGAGTTTTATTTTTATTTAAAGCTTTTATTTAACTTGCATTGTATCTAACTAACTAACTATGTGTGTTCGGGTGGAATCTTGCAACTCAATTTTGAAGCAGTTATCTTCAACCGATTGAGCTGAAATTTTGCACACTTATGTTAGTCCGGTGACAATGCAATATTATGATATCATCAATCTGATCTCGTGATGGAGTTGACAGATATCCACTGGATCTCCCTTATGGAAAGTGATAAGATATCTAAATTTAGGCTCATTATATTTGTTGTCTTGAGCAGTTTCCATTACACATGATGACCTGGGTCAAATGATGAAGCCGACACGTAGCCGTCGGAACTGCCACGTCCGAAGTGCTAAGATAGCCGAGTTCGGGCTCATTATATTTGTTATCTTAAGCAGTTTCTAATACACATCATGACGAGGGTCTAATGATGAAGCCGACATGTAGCCGTCGGGACTGCCTCGTCGGAAGTGCTAAGATTCCCGAGTTCGGGCTCATTATATTTGTTGTCTTAAGCAGTTTCTATTACACATGATGACCAGGGTCAAATGATGAAGCCGACAGGTAGCCGTCGGAACTGCCTCGTCGGAAGTGCTAAGATAGCCGAGTTTGGGCTCATTATATTTATTGTCTTGAGCAGTTTCTATTGCACATGATGACGAGGGTCTAATGATGAAGCCGACTGATAGCCATCGGAACTACCTCGTCGAAAGTGCTAAGATAGTCGAGTTTTGGCTCATTATATTTGTTTTCTTGAGCAAATTCTATAACACATAATGACGAGGGTCTAATGATGAAGCCGAAAGATAGCCTTCGGAACCGCTTCGTCGAAAGTACTACGATAGCCGAGTGTGGGCTCATTATATTTGTTGTCTTGAGCAGTTTCTATTATACATTATGACGAGCTTGCCCCTCACAGAAAAAAAAATTAAAAGAGTTCGCCAAAAGACTTCAAAGTCATTGCCCCTATGGTGCATCTCGTTTGGGGTGGTGAGAGGGGTTAACCACCCTCATAAAAGGAGAAAAGTTAAAACGTGTCTTAAAAGTACTCAACGTAGCGAGACTGGGGGGTTGAGGGGGGCTTGCCCCCCTCACAGGAAAATAAATATTTAGAATAGTTTTTGAAGTCGTTACCGCTATGGCGCATCTCAACTTGACTACCCCAGTCCCCATGTCGGCTTGCCTCTACACAGAAAGAGAAAAGTTTAAATGTGTTTTTAAAGTAGTCAACGTAGCTAGGTGGGGGGGTAGAGACAGAAAAAGAAAAAATCAAAATCGTTTTTAAAGTCGTTGCCGCTATGCTGTATCTTGATTGAGGAGAGCTTGCCCCCTCAGAAAATAAAAAATATTAGCAGTTTTTGAAGTTGTTACCGCTTCGATGCATCTCGACTTGCCCCTGACAGAAAAAGAAAAGTTGAAATGTTTTTGATATTTTACCGCTACAATGCATCTCGACTGGGGGGATGGAAGAGGTCGCATCCGCCCCCCTCACAGAAAAAGAAAAGTTTTAATCTGTTTTAAATAATTAATTCACATGTGTTTTTGAAGTAGGTAGTTGTTGTGTGACTAAAATGTAAAAAATAAATTATAAGTAAAAAAACTTTTTAAAACAAGCTTTTATCTTAAATGCGCTAAAAAGAATAAAATAAAATTTTCCTTTAAAACTTTTACTATCAATTTACAACGTCATTACATAATTTTTATAATATAAAAGCTTGTCGCGAGATTGTTTAAAACTTGTGTAGATAAACAAACAAATCACATACTTAACCTCATAACCTGTGTTAAATCTCGCGACAAGCTTTTATATTATAAAAATTATGTAATGACGTTGTAAATTGATAGTAAAAGTTTTAAAGGAAAATTTTATTTTATTCTTTTTAGCGCATTTAAGATAAAAGCTTGTTTTAAAAAGTTTTTTTACTTATAATTTATTTTTTATTCTATTACTAGGTGCTACTACTTCAACTTTTGAATGTCTGATTTTAGATTGTAATTGTACATCGCTATGGCGACAGGTTGTCAGCCCATCGCCTAAATTAAAATTGAGATATAATTTTACACACACCAAAAAATAGCTATGTTTCATGTAGCGTTACATTCATTTTACCTAGATAATAACTAACCTTTATAAAGGCAATCATGGGTCTGTCTGTAAGCACAAGTGTATTTTGTTTAAGTATTTTATTTCTTACTGAATCTCAATAAATGATTAACAAACAAACAAAAGATAAATAAATAAACAAACTGAAACTAGCACACAACTAAAATTAACTATTAATTCGGCAAACACATTCCAAGGGTGCTCGTTGAGGCTGATAACAAGGGTGTTGAGTTCCAAAATTGAGGGTTTATTTGATTAGCCCAGTATCGTGTATATTATATTAGTATGATGATCCTTAGGGATGTTCCAGCTGACCTTGTGTACGCGATTCGAATGAAATATGTCCACTGTTTTTATTGTAAACACATCTGAGAAGCACCACACCACACCGAAGGGCATAAGCAAAAGGAAAAAAGCCGTATCGCATGATTCTGTTTATTTTTCATTAAGATTCGTCAAAGAAATATATCTACATTTATACGTTTTCTGAGGTTTGCACAACTGTAACTCATTTTAGTAAATGTATATTTTTAACGAATTTAAGTAGCACTTAACGGATCGCAATGATACTTAGCACACATTGGTTAGGTTAGGTCGCGTGAAAATATACGGAAATCTAAAGTGAAGTTGTATCAAAACGTTCACTCACTGCAAGTAGGTATAATTATTTCCCCTTAAACCTGAACACATCGCCTGCAGTAACCGCTCAAAGGTTTTAATTTTCAGCTAGTTTAGGAGCTAAGCGTTCTATCCACAAACTTGCTCCGGCATGAAAAGGCAGTTGAGCCGCGGGCACATCTCTGGAAAAGCGGGATAATGAACCGGAACGAGTGCTCTTCATTTTGAACGAGCGATTATTTTGTTACTTACCTCAACTATTTCTGATATCGCCAATGACTGATACTCGTAGTTTAGGTAATAGCTGAAAATCAGCGATTTGCCCTTAAAGCAAATATTGACGCTGAGCTATGGCCTTTTGCACTGCTGCAGCACACATACATGCCCTAATATTAGGGCCTATCATTAAATAGAATGATAGTCATTTAGAATTGAAACTATTGTTTATGTATGTGTCTGTAGCAATGAAATAAACGCTTTATCTATCTATCTATCTATCTATCTCATATGAGCCGTCAGAGTTAGGCAGGATTGGGAGGTAAATTCTACGGTGTTTAAGGTACCGAAACAAACAGCGTAACCAAAAACTGATAGAAGGAGTTGCTCAGTTAAAGAAACTGAACAACTACCTATCACCAGGAAATTCTTTCAGGAAATTAAAAAAAATGTTGCTTTTCCATACAAATTTTCTGATCGAGGTGGTCATTTTGTATAGGAAATCCATTTTTTTTTCATTACCTGAAAGAATTTCGTTCAGTTTCATTGACTGAGCAACTCCTATCAGTTTCTGGTACGCTGTTTGTGTTACATCCCGCCGTATACCCGTGGTAATTATTCCTTAATCGGTTTTTACGACACCTACAACAGGTGCAGCATAAACACGAAATCAAATACGCATTTCAGAGAGTCTAGGTATATAACAATCACTATAGGTAATGATCGAGTTCTAAAAGTACTCAGATTAATATCCATGCAGACATGTTTTTATTCACAGAAACATAATAATGATTCTGCTATTTATGTAAGTAACAAAGGATTTATAAATTGTATTAGCTTTTGCCTACTCCATCCTTTAAAGATGAGGGCAAAGTGTTTACAAATCCACGCTCAGTCTTACTTAAGACTGTTCTTAAACAAAGTCTTGTCAAATGACGTATAACGAGGACAACAATTTATAAACTCCCGTATTATGGAAAGCTCTTGTAGCTAATTAAAAATTTTCCTTCTTATCACAAGATATCCTTTTACTTATATTTATACGAACATTCTGAAAAGGTTCTATTTTTGTTTGATAAAGTCAAAACTATAAGATTAGATTAATAAAAAAAAAAACCATGAAGATAGCTACATAAACCAGAAATAATATAGGCTGCATCTTACAGGGGGGAAATACGAGTATCGTGTCTCCACTGGAGAGAAAACGAATCACTGCTGCACATCACGGCTTCCTACACCCCGGTTCAGAAACCTACTTACTCATAGTAAATACCTAAAATTTGTTTAACACTAGTTTTTGCCCGCGACTTCACTGATAATAAAAGGGTTACTTAAATACAACAATCCCATATTATATCATAATTGATACATTACATGCAGTCCTCCCAAAAGCCTGCCACCACCTAAGAGAGATTATTCGGATTTTTATATAATGAGACAAGCGCAAGCCTATAGACCGCTATGTACCACCAAATAAGTTAATGCTCCCGTAATATTTCGTATACAGGTCAGAGTAGGCATTAAAATATTTTCTATTTCCAGGGAACTCTCTGGCACATTTATAGAGCGATTCGTATAATTTAGTGGAGCAAGCTGGATAATTCGAATTACCTTTTAGAAGCGGCCGGCCGTGGACGCATTTGCCGGAACCAATTACCTCGCAGATTCAATTTCGCACGCTTTTATTAGGCAGGATAATCTATAAGGATATAAATTGAAGTATAAAAATATATTTTTTTATATAAAAGAAAATATTGTGCCGTTGCAAATTCGCTCTTAAGAAATTATCGTAAAAGTTTTATGGCGGTGTTCTGGGATAGCGTGAATAGGCTGAAGTTTGTAGTTGTCGAGGGCTGGCGGGTAAATTCTATTACGAGTAGAATGTGTGGAGTGTCGTCGGGTCTGTAAAGTTAACGGGCGGTTTGTCGGCCGAGTACAGCAATAAAATAAACGCCGCACCCTAATGTGCGAACATCTGCCAAAAGTTAAATTTATTTACCCTCAATAGGTGAGATAACTGGCGGTTAACATTAAATACCTGCAAACTTTGGCAGTTAATAAAATAACTATTTTTGGTAGCCAGTGAAGATTTGCGATTCTGAGAATTGGTCCTAATTTAGCACCCAAAAAACGTTTTGTTGAAAAGCTGCATTTTCCTCTCATTATGGTGACTTTTCTCATTAAATTTCGGTTTAACATAAACTACTAAGGCGGTCGGTGTTTGCAAGATATTAAATTCTTCCCGGCCGCAGCGGGAACCTAAATTAAATTCCGTTATTCTCTACTTTTTAATTTTTTACTGCAAGGATTTGCGATATCTTTAAGCTAAATGATTCTATTAAAGGCAATAATAAGGAGTTTGGGAACATTGTTAAGTCAATTCAGTATTTCCAGAAAATTGTTTCTCGATCGCCAACCGATAATTTAATTATTTTGGGATTCAATTTAAGCAGACCCTTGTTTTTGGCCGGTTACATTGGCCGCCGCAGATGTGAGCACCACTAACGTTGTAGAGATTCGAATAATATACAACAGATCAAACATTTTCGCTTTTCTTTTCTTAGACCCTTCTCGTTTACTTCAGTATTATGATCAACTAGGGTTAATCTTTGGAGATTTCTACTATATTGTTACTGGAAAGTTATTATTCTATAAGTAGACTCAGCACTTAGCCCATAGTAAAAATCAGCATAGGAAAGGAATCCTATAACCACAGTATAATAATAAATAGTATATAATAGTAACTTGAGAGTCAAAGAATTGTCAAATGTGATCTATTATCGTATCTTTTAATGCAAAAATATGTAACCTTCTTTCAAATAACCTTCAAACCTTTGTGAGAGTAAGTTTCTCATCGCCATCGATTTTCTGATTTGCTCGAAGAATCCTCAATGAACTTTTTAATTAACTTGGATTTGAGTCCCAAGTTTCGAGCCCCATCACTGTGTCTTAAATTTGCACAATTTGTTTTCTTTCTATTTGTTGATCAATTGTTTGACATTTTACTGTTCAGAAATACCTACTTGCCTTGCATTATGAAGGGTCAGAGACTCATAGTAATATTATATGCACTGATAGTGCATCGCCACTTGATCTTTATCATACATAAAATAAAATAATAAACAAGGTTAAATATACAAAAAAATATTGAACATTTCTTACGTAGAAACATCTTCTAATAATCAAAAATAATCTTGGAAAAAATTACATGTTTTTAAGTCTATAGTCAAAACATTCAGGCTGGAGTTGCAATTTGTCTGCAAACAGGTAAATAAGTGGCAATTTCTCGATGCATTTTCCAGGTGTTCGCTCGTCCTCGCTCGAGCATGTCACGAGCAGGCGCCGTTTTGCAGCTTGCAGCCAGATGCACTTCTCACACTCTATGCACTTTCGACATCTTGCTAATGGCCCTGAAAAATTGAAATTATTACAACGATTGTGCCAAATATTTACTTACGATTTAATCACATAAAACACCATTTACCACAAACATACCGGGAGTATACTCGTTATTTTTTATATATAAAAAATAACTGATTAAACTTTATATTCCTATGTCAACAATAATTATGAAAAAAAATTGTCCTTCCATATAAAATGACTCTAGTTTCTGACACCATTTGTATGGAGTGGTCATTTCTTTTTTCACATTCGACTAAATGTTCCTTGGGGAAAATTGCTCAGTTTCATGGGTAGGTTCACACCCTTAATATTTCGTCAATAATTTTTTTTATCCCCTGTAGAGTCTGTTCGAAAAGAGAACAGGCATAGAATCGGAGGATGCACTTTTGTATTAATTAGCCCACGGCTGGTTGCGTGGCGTTTATGCCTAGGTCTTTGACCTAAAACCTCCAAAATTTTATGTAGAAGGTTACTGTTAAAGTCTTGGGCATAATCCTCACACGAACAAGCGACAGTTAATTAAATACAAATGCGCGCCCTCAAATTCCATGCCTGTTCTCTTTTCGAACAGACTCTAACCAACAATTTCAACCTCGGTATTATTGTATTAGACTGAAACAAACGAATTTTCTTTGATTCCAATCACGTTTTTCCCCAAACCGTAGAAATCAGTATGTACCTACCTAAGTAAATAAAAACAGTTGAGACGCATCAACCGGTTGTCAGAAGCAGAAGTTTCCTCAACCCAATCAATTACTGATCAATAGAATGAAGCGCTATGCTACAAATTGGTTTATGTGTACAGTCAAACGCAAAATATTAACTCTTTGATCCAAAATCTTTGACGATTTTGCACGCTGAATCAAAGCAAAGCTTAGAAACTCTCATTTGCTGGACCAGGAATGATAACAAAAGTATTTTTGCATCCTCTTCTTGGAAATGCTGTAAAATTCAGTAGAGGAAGCCGAAGGTAGGTAGGAGTTTTCATTTCGTAAATTGCTCAATACTTATTTTTGTCTGACGTGTATAAGACTAATCTTTTCATGACCATATTGTGTTGTCAATAGGTTCTATCCCGTAATCAACATACCTAGGCGTAATTTTGAGTATTATTTATGTTGGCAGGATCAAAGGTCACCTTATTCACACCCTACCAGTAGGACTAAACCGGTAGGCATATTTGGAGTTCGGAACTTCATACGCAGCTTTGTGTACGATTACAGATACAAACTAATCAGTCGGTAGCGCTAGAGGGCCCGCGGCCGCTTGTTCTCCTTTGTACCCCACTAAACAAATCTAGTTCTAGTCCCAGTGGCTCCCCAATTGTTTGCTCGATTTACGATTGTTAATTCACTGTGTAGAACTCTGCAAACTACCCAACCCTCCCGCTGATTGAAACGATAAGCGAGCACGAGCCTTTTGTATGAAAGATACATGTTGGCAGTCTAGCCTAAAGGTAATTTGTAAATTATTCTGCGACAAAATGGTTCTCCGTATTACAAATCTAGGATATCTTGGTGATGAGAACATAAACCACTTTTATTGCAGACTGAAAATTTTAAACTAGTTCACGGAGCGATGGTGCTTCGGCGCTTCGGCGTTTCGGCAAACATGCGAGTGAGCACTTTGCTATATTAAAAGATTTTACGAGTTGTGCACTTTGCGCGTTAAACTTCCGCCGATAGCTGTTTTTTCACTAGACGGCACGACAACGGCAAATATCATTGACGGTAACGTCCACCTAGTTCCAATCTGAGCGCACACTCATACAAGCTTCGTACGAATACAAAACACATGTAATTTGGCAGGCCGGCGACGATACCGGTGGGAATCAATGCCGTGCCGTTGCCGTGCCGTCAAGTGGAAAATCGTGCCATATAATTTCATTGATTTTCATACATTATCTCTTCCACGATACCGTCGACGATACCGTGGCTTTGCCGATGCCGTGGACGTACCGTCTAGTGGAAAAACGCCCGATACCGGGTCTACACCACCTGTGTAACTCGCTCATGAAATATGCTCCCAGCCTTTCGGCGCGGCGGCGGGAATCTTTAAGTTATGAAAGAAGTGAGCAGCGGAGTTGGGTAACTTTTAACTTTACGACCTCTCCGCCGCCGCCGCCGAAAAAAATATAACGTGTACTACACCCGCCGAGTTCGACTGTTTGTTTGTTGTTTCTTGTCCCTTTACTGTATATAAAAAGAAATAAGAACATACAAACTTTGAACAAACTACTGTGTGGGCTGTTGACCGAGCGATGGACGAGAGGGTTGTGTTTATATTTACATACCTACCAATGTTTGTAATACCAATTAACACAAACAAAATCATTCTCTAGTAACACAAAAATCAGATTCGATCATCTCGCACATTAATCAAAGAAAACAATACCGTTTTAACTCAAATCATAATATTTTTATTTGTCATTCTCATAGCATAGAGCGAAATATAAATTATTTAGGTTGGTTTGATAACATTCTTTGACAATTCAATTAATATTACATCAACAACATTAATGCACAATTACTCGTATCACAGTCACCTATTTATCCAAGTATGTGGATATTAAAACAAACATCGCGATTCAATTAATGCGGGTTTATCCACCACGCTCGAAAACATAGTTCCACTGCGCTCTGAAAAATATTAACATTAAAAGAAAATTTTGTGGGGAACTTATCTCTTTGATCTAAAATATTCTCTTTGACCTTTGATATAAATGAATCTGATAGAGTTGTTTTCTGGATTACAAAACAAGCATTATAATTAGTTATAACTCAATGTAATTTTGTGCAAAATAATTAATAAACAAATAAAAATATAATTATAAAACATTTTTTAACAAATAGGAAATTGGGGCATCATGCAATGTGTTCCTATTATCAATTCCTATTACCAAAAAAATACTAATTTGAGACATTTCCTAAAGAGTTGTAAGCGCATACGGTTAACATAAGACTGTTTAAGGTAGTCTTTGAAAGTGTTCCTGCCTAAAATTGACACCTAAACCATAGGTTAACACTTGAGTTTGAATGTAAGGTTGTATTTTCAACGCGCGAACTTGGAATTCTACTTCACTAGTCGTTGACGTCACGGGAACTATACTATTATGGAATGGACTAGGACCTATTCTACGGTTTCGAATTTCGAAGCATGGTGGAACAACCTACTAAGACGAGGACTGCGCGCTCGGCTGCTCGCTACATATCTCCGCAGTTCTCGAGATTTACATTCATTAGCTATATTTTCTAACCGTAATGTCTCACTATGCGGATAAGAATGTCGACGTTTTTTTATATCCGGTAAGTAGAGCAGGCAACCACTCGAGTGCTATTATGATAATCAAAATGGTAAAGATTAAACAATAGTGAAATAATCAACATGAACAACTCATTCTACATAATATAAATGTGAAAGGAGACTGGTTAACGTTTTTTTTCTGAAAAGGACAGAAAGTGACGAGTAAAATATCATAGCTATCAATATTTTTTCGTTTGGACATTTAAATGTTTTTCACATTGGTTTCACATTAAAAGTTAATTTGCGTTGTGTATAAAAACTCATAAAATCACGGTTATTCTCAAATTTTTATTTAATTTTGTTTATTTGTTTATGGGGTCGGTCGGTAGTTTCAATCAACCAAAATACGAAATTCAATAAACGGTAAACGAAAACTTTAATACTACCATTTAAATAAAACAGCTAAAATAAAATCAGATGACGCCAAAAAGTAGCAAGAAAGCTAAACAAGGCACATTTAGAAAAATAGACTTTTAACCGAGCGCGTTTCCTTCCCGAGATAAACAAGGAATTCCACTCCTCTCACCACCAATTTTCTCAGTATTTTTGTCACAAAAGAAATTTAATTATAAAATATTTTTCCTGTTTCAGTGAGCTAAGTGAAAAATTTCAGAACTGCCACACAATTGCGAATTTGGCAAATATTTGATTCCTTTGTTATACCAAGTTCCCAGATAATTAACCAACCTGTTCTATAAACTGTTACGTAAATATTAATTATGAAAATGGAGCGTTAATGTACATTATTAAAATTTGTTGAAGTGCTATTGCTTACTTACTTCATATTGTTGGAAAATTGAACAGAAACCAAGTTACACAATCAATTCCCGTATCGAGAGCGGTTTTGGCGACCGACTCGAACTTCTCTACGGGTCCAATCTACAGAAACGATCACGAGATGGCCATCCTCCCTCTTCGAGTGCGAAACCAATAACAGTTTATCTGAGGAAACAAAACACTGCTCGAGCAAAGATCGGCGCCGCAATCAGCCCGTAGTGCGGGACGTGCAGGGTGGGGGTGGCCGGTTCAATGATAATAGCACCAAGGAGAATAAACCTCAAAATAAAAAACAATTTTTTTAAGTTTGGTTCCTAGAATGATATCAGAACTAAGCTTGGTCGGATTTTGAATTATGTCCAACTGCTTCGTCTATCGATTAGATTTTCAAGTAGATAAAAGTCCAGATTTACCCTTTAGTTAGAAGGTGTCAAGAGTTTATAACTCATCTAAGATAAACAGGACTCTGACGACAGGCCTATTGTAACATTAAAGAACATCACATAAGAACATCAGTAGAAGACAAGTAAAGGATGCTGTAGTATGATGCGGCAAAGTGCTTTGCTGCGGGCGCTTCCTTGTTGCTTCCCCAATTATTCATCTCCCCTGAACAGAATCCTGGTTGCTCTCGAAATTTATAGTTCGAAATAATTGTAAGAAAATAACAGAAATATTGATTATATCCAGGAATGAAATGTGCAAATATAATTAAAGATATAATTTTCAATTTCATTATTTAAAATCTGTTGCTCCCGTTATTAAACATTAATATTTTTGGTGATGGCAAAGAAAAGGTTTTTCAGTGGAGTTACTTAGCCGGAATTTTGGATCTGAATCTATTTTCAATATTTGTTAGACAGATGCCAACGACTCTGCCTAGTCAGTAGGTATATAGGGTGTAAAAAAAAATACTGCGTCCCTTTAAAATACATATTTAACTGATCATACCAAACAACTTTCCCAAAGCACAACAATTTTAAGCACAAAATAAAATTTTGCCTTGTCCATACAAAATTGCAGATGAGGAGAGAAGTTTTGTATGGAAAAGGCAAATGATTTTTTTTAAACTAAATTTTTTGTGCTTTGGGAGTGTTGTTTGGTATCATTAGTGGAACATGTGGTTTAAAGGAACGTAGTACTTTTTTTAACACTCTGCATAAATGAGTATCGTTGTAAAGAACGTTGTGGCGACGAAGAGCTTGCTTCCCTCAGACATCAATCTCACCTGCACACTCCCACGGTAAACCTTTTGAAGATCGCTCCCCAAATTAATAACAGATGATAGCTGCTTTTGTTCGCTGATTTGATGGGTTGGGCAAGATATCGTCAAAAATACCTACACACCGTATTTTGCCAAATATTTTTTGCAGATATTTGATACGTCTTGAGACTGACAGAGTTTGAGTTCCTAAATATAATGGCATTTCAGTATAAAACGGACTGTCAAATATATCTGGGCGTTTTTGCACTGCTCCGTATTCGGTTCGTATCCAATTCGTATCCGTGAAAAATCCATATAAAACGGATATGGATGCACAACCTGTCATACATTTACTAGGAAGGCCAAATCGGATACGAATTGGATACAAACCGAATACGGGAGCAGTGCAAAAACGCCCTCTGTGTTTCAAAGAGTATCTATTTATCAGCGACGTATAATTTTCACTCTATCTTCAACAAGGACCATTTCTCCATAACTAGCAGCAACTTTACCTGGTTGGTTGTCTAAGTTTAGCTCATGGCAGGATCACATCATCCAGAACTTGCTTAATATTACCTACCAAAGCACGTAACCTAACCGTACTTATAATGTATCTGCGAAGTTTGAGCGTGAGATAGGACTTAGTTCGGCTTATTCTGTTATTCACGACACGTTTGTGCTCTCAGCAGTACTGGAACATCAGGCTGAACAGTACACAGTCGAGGCACAGTGTAGATAGACTCCACCTGGTGATAGAGTTCTAAAATCACGTGACTGGACTGGCCACGGGACAATTCACAGATATTACGAAGTGTCTTCTAATAAGAAAACAAGCGCCCTGCATGAATTTTCACTGCAGAGTTCGTTTCATGGCCAGGCTGATAGGAAAGTCTAAAGTTATTTAGTAACTTGCCAACTTTTTACGTCGCGGAATGAGTTTTCCTGTGGTATAGAAGTATAGATCCACATAGAGAACTATTTACTGTAGGTACTGTGGGTAGCTTACGCAGCACGGGATAACATTTATTACTTGTCAGGCAATCAGGTGATTCTGGCTGCATTATAATTAATTGCGTATGAGAACAATCTCTCGATAAAGAGCTGTAGGTAGACCACGTTTGCCGCATAGGCAAAGGTAGACTAATGGTAGCTGTCACAGTTCGTTATTCAATCGGAATGTATCCCGGGGGTGGTAAACAAATGGCAGTGCGCCGCGTTGTCCGACAGAGCCATCGACCGAGCGCCGTGCAGATGCATTTTACTGGCAAATTATACTGCTGCACCCCACCTAGTATACGATACAATGGATAACCTTATACCTACAGAACATTTTACAATTAAGGTATCCTGCATTTTATTTTATTTTATCACAACAGTTTACAATCAATAAATTTTACAAACAGTATAGTATAGTCTTAGGTACAGTTCTTAATTGTAAACCACAAGTGTGAACGTACAGCTTGGTTAAACGAATAGTGCGAAAATAACAATTTAAACATAATTTTGTAAAAAATAAATAAATGCAACATTATAGTAACATGCAACATGCGAAAGAGCGACAAAGTTAAATTTTATCTAAGTGTTTTCCTGCAACTGAAAGCAATCTTAGGTACACTTACAGATTTTCTAATTCTTGTGTCTCGCATAGGCATTGAACCCACAATCTGTGGATTGAAAACCTTATACTTCAGTCTATTATTAGGTAGAACATAATATAACTATCATGGTATTTTGTGGTAAGTATTGCACCGCGATGTCCGATACCGTCATTGACCGAGCAGCGCCCGTGCAGCTCCATTTTACTGGCACATTACCTGTAAGTATACGATGCATTTGAATAACCTTATACGGTATATTTTAGAGCCTTAGTAAGTAGATAAAATGCAGCAAAGAACAGCGTATAATTATTATAGCTCCATGCTACATTGTTTAGTATAGCATATACACACAGCTACAATAATACGATTTATATTGACTTCGCAAACTTCGCCACCATAAAATTTAAAAATTGTACATCTACAGGCGAAACTGTAAGTATGCTATTTCTCTAGCCTAGGTCTGCTGGAAGAGATTTCTTTTTAGAAATAAGCTGTACCTGTTGTGTCTTGATTTTATTTGTATTATCCTTTGTATTTTATTGTGTACAATAAACTGTTAAATAAATAAATAAATATGTAATTAATGCAAAAGACTACTCAAACAGATAATCAATACCAAATTATATTCCTGACAGAAATATGCGAACACTTTAAATATTTGCGAATATTATGAATGATTAAACATAAGCAGGTTACTGTTATTTTTTTATTTTGTAGGTTTTCAGTACGTTATTAATCCACATGAATATTGATATGATATGCCGTGTAGTGATATTGCTGAATGTATTGGAAACGATAAATTAATATTTACCTCAATATCACAATATTTGTCTGTCTGCACATGAGATGAGACCCTCTATCTATCTACCTACCTATATATAAATATAGATATATCTCTATTAGATAAATCTAAAGAGATGAGGCACGATTAGGTACGGGGAGCTCATACAACGGGTTACGGGGCGTTTTGGCTCGTTTTGGCACGGCAACGGCAACGGAACATTGAAAAAGAGAGCCACGGTATTGTGACGTGTCGTACTCGTACCGTTACCGTGCCGTATATTTAGTGGAAAAACTATCAAAGATGCCCGCCGTGCCATTTGACAGTACCAGATGGTACTACTGGTACGACCTTTTTTGCATAATTTGTAACAATTGTACCATGATAAATTGTTATAGGATGGCAATCTAAGAAAATCCCGCCGGATCCCCATCTTCTAGCGTCCCTTTAGTATAAACTCTCAAGATAGGTTATTATTATACACCCGGGAATAGGACATAGCAAAGGCTTTGAGGTACCTACTTTGTTCGCTGAGGTTAGTGTTTTTTTTTGTTTGTTTTTTTTAATCATTTATTAAAGCATAACCGAGCCAAGACGGGCATAACTGACGTAGTTTTCAAAACCGCCAAACTCAAATGGGAGTGGGCTGGGCATGTTTGTCGGATGCACCCGGATCGATGGGCCAAGATCGTCACGGAAAATTGGGTACCTCAAGGCGGATTTCGGCGAAGAGGTAGACCCCGAAAAAGATGGCGTGACGACATTAACGCTTATCTGAAAGACTGGACTGAGGTTGCATTAGACCGTGATAAGTGGAAGACCGCGGGGGAGGCTTTTGCCCAGCAGTGGGATCTAATAGGCTAGCTATAATAATAATAATCATTTATTGTACATAGAAACATACAAAGGACAAAATAAATAGAAAACAACAACAAAAACACACAACAAAAAGCAGGCACTGCTTATCTCTAAAAAGGAATTTCTTACAGCAGACCTACAGAAGCGAAATGGCAAGACTTTTCTTTTTTTACGGTTTAGACGGAATTTGACGGAATAATATTTCGCGTATACGCGTATACGTGAAATATTATGAAACAAACTCAAGAAAGTAGGCAAGTGAAATACCTACTACAAGATTTGTTTTAAATTGTAAACAATTTTACTAAAAGAATCTTGAGCAAACCGCAAAATTCCGGTAAAAGTTTCCAGAACAAATGTTTAGCTTTGTCTTTCTTTTTAAGATAAACTTGGGTTTAGGATTCCATCCAACTTGAGCAAAGTAAGCGGTTGATTGATTACTTAATAAGAATATCGAAAGTTATTTATGTAGTAGGAATGATGTCTCAAACAAATCAATTTTTCTAGAATATTCTAGTTAGATGTTCAGCTCTCCCGCTGCAATCGCTGTACGGTTTTTATTTTAGAGAAGTTGGTGCTGATCCTCATCTCATCATAATTCTCTCCATAAAGACATCCCTAGATAATGCCCTACGGTTTGAGCCCCAGTTGGCGCCCAAGGCAGTTCTCATTTTATTAAGTAAAGGGTGTAGTTTACATGTAGCAACTCTCCGTTACGATACCCCAGAGTCCTCCAAATTAAGCATATAGAACTATTTAAAATCTATAGCATAAAACAAAAAAATATATTACTCGCAAGTTGTGTGCGCATGCGATATTCTTGGTTGAAAATAATTGCCTGTGACCCAGACAGGGGTCTTGTGAAAGGTAAAATTAGATTTTTAACTGATTGAATAACGAACACACGCAACAACAAAAATCTCAAACTATTGAAACAACCGGAATCGACCCTGAACAAGACTTTAGTATACTGTCAATTCAATATAGTAGCATGGATCAGGCACCTACTCTTATTAATTTTCCAGAATACAGGCTACTCAATGTGTAATTTTGGCTCTAATTCCAGCAGTTTCTGAATGACCTTCATTTTACCATAAAAGACGTTAAACCCCACCACAAAGCGCTTTAAATCTGCGCTCCATAAAATGAATAGTTTCGCGGCCTTATCAGAATCGCCACTACCCTTTCCCAACTCCTAAGAGTAATGAAATCCTGGTAGCACAGTTGTTACCCCACATGGCCGTAATGACGCGTCCCGGTCCAATCCTAAACGCTTTATTGTACTCGCTATCATGGTCGCCGTCACTATAAAGATGTTGATTGGAAAACCGAATTGTCGGGGAGCTGCGACCCGGAAACTATAAAAACTTTACGGTCCGACCCTGCTTCCTCCCGGGATACGATAGACGTCCCCACGCGTTGCACCAGTTTTGCGAACTTCTCGGATATTTTATTTGCGAATAAAATGAAAAACCAAGTAGGTATTGTGAAACACTAAACTAGATGTTGGAGATGGAAGAGACCTACACTCAGCATTGGGTGACTACGGGTTGAAGAAGAAGAAACTAGATGTTTGACAGACACAATTTTAGATGACTTCTCGCTCAACTAAGTATGCCGGTTTACTTTTTATACAAACATTCGCCCAACCCCTTCTTCAGTATCATAAGTAATATCAGGAACAAAATTGTTATAACATTATATTAACCTCCCGCGAAAAAGTCATATTAGTCACACGGCCATAGATAAATTCCCAAAGACGTACTTGTAACAGTTCCGCGTAGAACAATAAATCGTCTAGCATAGGTATAAGAGCCGTGCCATTGGATCATCGGAAAAAAATCGCGGCCGGCGGGACCTTGGAGCTGCCCTTCATTCGCTTTCGCCTCCTAAGGTCGCGCGCTCGAATGAATGAAATGATCTACGCATATTTGATATTTAATATGTACGTCTATCAATGTTACTACAAATTCACGTTTTGTGCACCGCCTCAAGGCTTAGAACTAATTTGTTTTAGAACTAAATGGGGTTTGAGCATGATTTTAATTAAAACTGTTATGTACGTAACGTAGAAATTCTCGTGTTTCGGCTCCACGAAAACATTGTTCTTTTAAATTAAATTTGTCCTGTAAAGAGTAAAAAAGTAAAATATCTCTTTATTTTGTTGGCGGCTTCTTGTTATTGTGTCGCCTCCGGACAGTCTCTGTGAGAACTTTCCTCCTTGTCTCATAAACTGGAAAATTGGCCACGATGCGCAATTTGAAGAATATAAATAGAAACGCCGTTCATATTTATATAATATATAATAATATTTAAATTATTTTAGCTTCTCTTGTTCTTTGGTATTCCATTATTTATAGTTCGATGCTGATTATAAAGTAAAATAGAATTGCGCATTTCGTGATCTAATAAGGTGTTTATAAACATCAAAAGCAAAACACAAACAGTAGTTTTCAGAAGCAAGAGATTTTTTTCCCAGTCTATGAAGAATAAAATGATAGACCCTGACAAATGACTCCATGGTCACTGAAATTTTGAGAGGTTGCGACGGTGAGACCGAAGAGAGGCCTTTGCCCAGCAGTGGGACACTGATGGCAACTATACAAGACAAGACAAGACTACGGATACAAAATACCTTGCAAGGACAAATCCAAAACTCTGCCAGCATATTACAGCAGTACATTCCTATAAGCTGTTTCTATAACATTGCAGACAATGTCGAAATAGTGGATGCGGAACTGACGATGAATTTATAACCAAGGTAACTAAACGCATTGTTCCTCGGCTTGTGAGGCCTGCTTGTTAAAAATTGTAACTTTGGTAAACGTTCTTTAAATATGTAAGGTTTTGATAGGGAGAAAAGTCACAGATGATTGTATTGGGCATAAAATATAGGTACTAATAATTTCTGAGTTACAACAAAGGTCAGACATGTTTATGTTAGAAAACTGCAGGGCGTAACTAAATTAGTTAGAAAGTGTGTTCACCAAAAGCACATAATCAATAACTACCTATGTTTAACTAATATTCTTTAAAGGTAAAGTTCAAAATAATCTTTAGCAACTAAATCCCCGAGTTCAAACTCGCAAATTCCTATAATTTATCAATTTGGCAATACCATGGGAATATTCACAGTATTAAAATATTCAGCCCGTCTCTCGTCACGTTTCCACATCTCGCGAATTCGAAATAAAAAGCATTATTGCTAAGTGAATGATTAATACTTAATTGCCAAAAACAAATGAAAAGCAGCGCAAACCGGTGCTGGGTTTTGAAACCGGTGCGACCTGTGTCATTAACAAAATTATCTATTACAAAACAAAAGACCCCACTCGTTTCGTGTCCAGAATTATAAATACATTAGGTGCCACTTTACACTGGTAGCAGCAAGCTCTGCTAAAGCATGATAATAACAACAGAATAGATTAAAGACAGAAGTAAATGCTAATACTTTTATACAATATGTTTTATAAAAAAGTAAGTTACCATTTATGAAAAATCTCCGAGCGAGATTAATAACTTTAAAATAAATGAGAAAAAAATTACGGTTTTGAAACTCTACAGAATAAAGTTGCAATTATGAGTTTATGAGACATGAACGATATTAAATTATTTAATTAGATTTTACTGTACAAAATCTAATTTGGGTATATTTGGCATAAGCTTGGTCCAATAAAGTAGGTATGCATAGGTACTTTAGAGGTGAACCACGTAAAAAAGAAGTCTGTTTATATTTTTTCTCAAATAACAACAATTTTATAACATAAAAATATTCTCTCGTTGTTTAAAAAAAAGAACTGTGATACCTGGGTTCATCGGGTCGAACGACTCGAAACCCACCACGACAAGAAGAAGAAGAAGTAGCTTTTTCGGCTGACATCTAGTTACCAGCGGGTAAATTATTCCATGTAAATAGTTTCATACCGATGATGCCATGGAACGTTAGCAGCATCACAGCCTCATTATCAGGTGTAAAGTGCGCGGAATGTCACTTTCAATGTTTCTGGTATGAATGATGACCATTCGAGTAGCGTTTTCGGCTGATATTTAGTTAATTATTGTTTCTAAAAAGAAAATAAATATAAATATGGATAGGGTGTTAGGTTAGGTTAGGTTTTTAGTCAATGATTGTTAGTGGTTTACCCAAAATTTTTCTAACTTAAAATTACTTTGAGTCAAAGATTATGATCAAAAACTTATGACAGAAAAACCGTATACTTACGTATACTTTGATTTTGGACCAATAAATGCTGGTTGCTCGCGAGAACGGTAAAATGTAAGTTTTTTTTTGTTATAATGGTCAGAAAGTTACCAGAATAAAAATAAAGTTGCTCTACCTACGTAACATCAAATAGGTAGGTACAAGAACTAATTTAATATGCAGTGCTTAATATTTTTTCATCAACAAAAAAGAGGCATTTTCCTAATGCAAAAACGTGTTATCTTTATGGTTTCAGCCTTATCCTTGCTTGATACATGTAGCATAAGAAAGTTTTCCGAACGAAAGAGTTTGAAAATTTAACTACTGGAAGGATAGAGTCCTCTGAAGTAAAAAACCGCTCGAGCGAAAGATGGGTCCGGGAGCCCTTCTGTGATATCCAATGGAGTATCTTCACCATTAATTTTATAGGTCCACTGTAGGATATTTCTTGATAGAAATGAGCAGTGCCAATAGGAACTATTGAAAAAAAAGGAAATATCTTTTCTTATTAGTAAAAAAGGTAAAATATTAACATTAAGACCACCGTGATAAGCATTATGAAAAAATATTGACTCAAAGGGAAAATAAAAATGACTGAGGTATACTTTTTTCTATTTTGACCTTTATGTTCTTTGCGAAAAGTTGTACAGTTTCATGGTCAGATTCACATCTTTGCGGGTGCAATTGGGTGCATATATATATATATAATTATATATATCACTGCATATATACATGCCTACCGTTTCTGTTACACCCAGTAGTGTTCATTCTTCATAATTTTTCCTTTTGTATCGCTTGTTTTATTATTTTTGATCTCAGACACATCTAGATTCCTTTTATGAAAACTGTCCCTCGATAGGCGTTCCCTTTGTACAGGTTTATAAAATCAATCACTCCATCTAGGCTCTCCATTTACATGACATGCCAAGCGCAATTTTCCACCGTAAAAATTTCAAACGCTAGCTCTCCTGAAAAACAACACGCAGCTTGTTTGCTTGGAAAAATGTTTTTGCTTTGCTTTGCCCCCCGGTGTAATAGCTTTTTGAAGTATGAAAAATATTTCACGACCTGACAAAGTAAATTAAGGGTTTCGGAAATTGAGAAGATGGAATGTTTCTATGTGAAGTTTGTGAATATGAAACAGCTTTTATGTTGAAAAATATCTGAGAGAAGGTACTTCAGAACATAGGCGCTATCAAAGCACTTTGTTCCTAGAGAAAAGGTGTTCGTTGTAATTATAACACATACCCTTTTCAACTCTACCCTTTGAGGGTTGGACATTTACTATCATAGACCTTTCTTTTAATATTGTTCAAATTGTTATGAAATTTCAACTAAATACACTAAATATTCGCAGAAATGCACAAATTAATATTCAAATTCTGAAAATCTCTGTGAGTAGTTTACTTTTGAGTAGAGAACATTTTAATTTTGAAAAGGCGAGGTAGAATTTTGAATTTAATATCAAGTTTAAAGCTCTATCTTTGATTATTATACAATGTTCAAAATTAATTATAGAGTTCTTGAGAAGCCGAAACACTAATAAAATTTCTATTAATCTTCATCAGCGTTCGGGCTAAATAACTTTAATACCTACATATTTTATTAGGCGTTGTTTTTTTCTTTTAATGATCAATCAGAAAATATAGATTAAAAAGGATCTGATACTTATGTATTCTGTTCTCTATCGAAAAGTAATTTTACTTGGATTAAACACGGTATTATAATTAAATAAATATACAATTTTATTGCGAAACGAGTTTTTTAATGCAACATCCAAATTTATTATTTTTGTAAGAATGCTGTAATAGGTACTTAATGTAAATGGTAGTAACTTGCTGTCTGACACGCGTTTAAATCTAAAAACCACTGTTTTGATACCTCTTTTGTTCCTTTGTGTAACTGTTCAATTAACAATTAAACTGTTTTTATTTTCCCATTTCCGTTTACACACACGCTTGTGCAATAGCGAAAAATACCTTTCAAATAATTCACAAAGGCAAGGCACAGTCTCAAGTTGGAACTATCAAGACTCGAATTCGGGTTTCCTATGAGGCTGAGATCTCCGGTCTCTCTCTGTTGTAGAGAGGCTGCGGTATCTGTTGATGTTGCGTCTTGCTCTAACTAGGGAAGGCTTGCGCGGAAAGAGAATGTGGGTAACGAACGACCTTTTGCCGTTATGGGCAAGCAGTGCGGGCCGTGCGTTCACCGGGAGTAGTACACTCCGCGTCGGCGGTACAACTTCGCGCTGCTGCACTGACAACCTGAAAAAAAATTACGTAAATATTACAAGAGTCACGCATTGATTATGAAACGTCTGTAACTGTGAGCAGCAGCATTCTACAGGCCGCGGACTGACCGGCACTGCGTGGTACACGCATTTACTACAAATTTGTGCGTTTCTGTTTGACCCTGGTGATTTTGTTTTACTGTTCGTAGCCCCCCCTGTGGTGTTTGCTCAATCCGTCTCTGTGTTTCTGTTGTGATTTATTTTAATCTGATTGGATTGTCACTATAATTTATTGGTAAGTTTTACTTTTTTGTTTACATACTAGTACTTAAGTACCTAATTTAGGTATGACATCGAAGTTTTTGCTGGTAGGTATTACTTGCTGCATGATTTGTATTTTATTTTCTCTATTATAGAAATCTATTCTTACCTACCTTCTTAATTACCTATTTATACCTTGGCTATAATTATGAAAAAAATATTTTTATATTTTTACGCACTTAAAGTTAGGCTTAATGTAAGGCTAAATTGCTCGTTGTAATTAACGCAATGTTATCATATCCCCCAAATTATTATATTTATGATAATGTCGATACCATGTGTGTTATAATCACTCAGGAAAGGTTGGACCCGCCTAATTTTCAAGGGTTCTGTTTTTACATGATCACAACATGATTCATAGCATGGCATATTATTATTTTTAAATAAGGATCAAATATGTTGATAGATAATACTATTTTATTTGAAAAATACAAACAAGTACCTATTTCTGAAAAATTATTTATTCTATATACGGGGTGTAAGGGACAGCGTCCCGCAAACTTATAGGGGTTGCTCAGTCAACGATACTGAACAACTACCACCAGGAATTTTTTTCAGGAAATGAAAATAAAAATTTGCTTTTTCATACAAAATGAGATATGTGTTCAGTATCGTTGACTGAGCAACCCCTATCAGTTTGCGGGACGCTGTCCCTTACACCCGGTATATATTTTATTTATTTGACACTCATGTTAGAAAAAAAAATATCACGTCAAACAAAATAATCACGCAGATATGGTCAAACTTTGGAAATGTTAGATTTATCTACGTACCTACTTGATCCGAGAACCTTAGGCAGCACTGGTAGCAAAAGACACGACTTAACAAATTTATAAGTCCATACCTGTTCATACGACGACAATAGTTTTAGTTGAGATTTAGTTGTCGTGTTCTTGCCGAATTGCCCTCACTATCTAATGTAGATAAAAGAGAGCTTAGAACAGTTTCTTAAATGGAATACTTACATTTAATTTGGGTCAATAATGGTGCCGATTCTGTTGCAGACCCAACTTAACTTATTTTAGATTGGTTCTGTCACTTTCTAAAATTTGAATAAAATAGACAGCAACACAGCAGCTGATTATAATCCTGTCAAAGTGACGTATATAGCCTAAAATAAGATGACACAATCTAGTATGCCATCTTATTTAAGGCTATAGTAACGTCACTTTGACAAGATTATAATCATATGTGCTGTCTCTATTTTATTCAAATTTTAGAAAGTACAGAACCAAAAACTATAATAAGTTAAGGTGTTTCTGCAACAGAATCGGCACCATTGTTACACATAAGGACCTCCTCTAATTATAGATATGGCAACCTAAAAATATATGTCTTTTCTATCTTCCTGTCAAATAAGTTTGCTCTGTCGTTCTTTTTAAGAATAATAATATTCGTGAACGTCTATCTATTGATAGTATAACAAAAGTTTCGTTTTGTACGAATTATACTTATATTATAATGTAGATGCAGGCAATATCTTTTCGAACAGACGTAACGAATTCCGATCATCCTTCTTTTTGTCGTCTGACTACATTTTTTTACAAACGTTCATTACGGTAACATCTGTGTTGTAACATCTGATTGAACCTCACGACTCTAACTCACATACCTTCCAACGTAAGAACCCGAACAAGAACATACGGCCAATTATTTGATAGACAACATTCTTATCAGTCGTTTTTGTTACGAAAAGATATCAGCTTATGTACCTAATAATCTGTAATGAAATTTCTGGGGAAAATATTGGCCGTAAGCGGATTTGCGTTTATATTGATGACGTGAAATGAAGATCACATCTCCCTTATTTTATATTCTAATATCAAGAATATTGTGTAAGAAATACAGTATTTGACGGTCGAATTCTAAGTATTCAATAGCTAATTCTATTTAATAGCTAAAGATCTGACTTAATATGCGATTAGTGATCACTTGAGATAATTTTGAATTTCATTTCCACCAAGTTTTGACATTTATTATTAAAACCTTTAGATTTAATCGTTGTTCTTAAATGTTGTTGTTTTTACTCGCATTATACAAATTTGCTAAGAGTTTATTTATCTCACCAGCGTTGGCAAACTTTACAAAAGTTCAGAGTACTTAAGGTATGGTAATTAAAACCCTCCAAGGGCCCGTTGTTTTATTAATACCTATCTCCAAGCGTACAGTATTATCTCCACCCTTTCAGAAGCATCTGCATAAAATGCAAGAAATAAGGGTAAAAGAAAATTGAATTCGAAGGATTAAAAAAACAACCCCAGGGAAGCTCTTTTTTTGTTGCTTTTGTTATTTCCATCTACTTTAGGGTGGCGATATCTTTTTCTCTTTCACTCCCGTATATGCAACTTTTACTCAGAACCTCCCAGAACTTAGACTATCTCGTAGAATAGAGCTGCTCTCCTCGATCGTTTACATTTAGTACGGAGAGTCGAACTTTTCCGGGAATTTTAAAACGTTTTCTACAGCAGGTAAGCCTTCCTCTTTTCGTCGTAAAAGCGCTTTGCAAAGTGCATCTGACCTTTTTCGTTTAGTCATGTGGGAAGAGATTTGCTGTGAGAATCTTTATTAGGATGAGTCATATTGGAAACCGATTGGAGGTCGGTCGACATCCGCCTTCGAGTGCTTGACGCTCCTCCAGACGAGTTTCGGCGCTTACGCAACCGTTCGGCAAGTGATCTATACACGTAGGTAGGTATAGGTAGGTACCTGCCCTGCCTACCTGAGTCGACATGTCGCGCTTTTTTGCACAAGTTAAAGAAAATGTTAACTGGAGATAGGTACTTATTTTGACTTTCAATCTTTTAGTCAAATACTCAAGAAATTAATAAATTGCTATAGACGAAATATTATTTCATCCGATTTGACATAATGATGTCAAGTCAAGTTCGATTTTATGTCGAACAATTTGGGCCGACTTGGTTTGATTGATTTTTGAGTTTTTTTTATTACTTCCATGCTGAGCGATAGAAAAATATAGAATGTGCCAGCTGCATCTCCTCCCGGGCATGCTGTAAAAACCAGCTAAGGGATTCGAGGGTTTCAGTATATTGTAATTTAGGCGATGGGCTAACAACCTGTCACTATAGCGATATACTACCGTAAACACCTATAATAACCCTCAAAACTTGTCAGACGTGGCGGAACGACCTTTGGGTCGTTTTTCGCTCTGCCAACCCCTTTAGGGATAAAGGCGTGATTTATGGATGTATGTTGGTTTGATTGAAGTCATTACGTCAAATCGGATCAAAAAATTATATTTTGCCACAATACAAAAGTAATTTGATTTTCCGAAAATGTAGAAATAAAAAAGGTACTGAATTAGAATATCAGCTTCTAAATAATCAAAAATACAATCCTAAATTAAATAAATAATAAAATAGCAATTAAATTAAAAATTTTGTTCCCTTAAGAATCAATGCCAAATGCGTAAGTTAAGTAAAATATAAATACCAAGTCTAATCAAAGAAGTTCTAGTATGGTTGACTAATGAAATGATGCAGTTTCAAAATATTCAAGTTTGATACATCATACCGGTGACAACATCCTGCCGAAATAAGCCACAAAAATATAGAGTATTGCAAAAAAAAAATTACTACATACACCTACCTAAGTAAAGTAGAGTGTTTTACACATCGCGGTTTCACTACTATGAACACATACCATGGATTATATTCAAATTATTGCATATAAACCGTAAGTACTTACCGTACCGTACATAAAATACATCGCGGCAACGAAACAATAAAAAAATTCCATGTACATTAGTACTATAATAATTAATCCAAATTATTTGGTTGGTTGTTGCTAACTTCATGACATTTCGGAAGGATAAACCGTAATAGATATCCAAAAAGGGCCGCCGAGTTCCCATTAAATGCAACTATGTTAATTTATTCGGGTTAACTAAGGGCAGTTTAGTTAACGACATTCTAACAGCCCTTCCGTTCCGGGCAATTGTCACCGGGTAAGCTGTGGGGTAAACACCCACCCCGGGCTTGCTCGCAAATGATACAACTACATTCCATTTTCAAAACTACTCCTGAGGTAGAACAGTCAGTTCACATCGATACACGACGCGATGTCTAACTTACCAAGAAAGTGATGATAGTGAAACATAGTATAGAATTTCATTAGGTACAAAAAAATAGATCATCTAAATTCCACACGGCGCGGCGGCGTAGCGAGCGAGTCAAATTTGACTGTACTAGAGAATAAATATAGATCTTGTATTAAAAACTAAGCATAATTATGAATATAAATCCCATAAATTGACCATTAAAGAAATGTCAAATATGATCCATTGTCTTGGCTGTAATCTAATTGCTCTAATATAGTGACAATTAAGACTGTGTGCAGTGCAAAGGCTTGTCAAGCAGCCTCGCGTCGCGTCGCTATAGGTCGCTTTCCGTCTCGGCCGGTGTGAGCCAACCCTTACGTTAAAATTTCTCTCTTCGAACGTTTATAACTAGTTACCTACCATAGCAACACTACCAGCTTTAAAATAGCATGGTCTAGGGGCGTAAGTTCGCGTAACTTAAAGTGTTAAAGTAGCTAAATTCAAGCTAATTTCGAAGTTATCGCGAATGAGTTTGCTAGTTCGGTTAGTTTTGCCGAAACGCGCCTCCCGTATGTTATTAAACTTATGAACCGTAGCAAGATTAGCAAAGTTAAGATTTAACGAACGACCTAACCTGACTAGGAGTTAAATTACTATGCCAAGGAGTTGAATAGGTATATGTCTCAGATTTTCTATCAAGCATTATTTTTGCATCTATGTCATCGATAAAATTAATTTACTTATTACGACGAGATTAAAACAATAAGCACGATATGTTGTACTAAAATAAAATGTTTTAAATGGGTAATTAATATGGGTACATGACAAAGATGTATTTAATTTATCATTGAATATTGAAACACAACACCTTCTTATTTATTGCTAAAACAATATACTTAGCAGACAACTTTATAGGAAATTAATAGGTTGTATAGAACCTTTTCTTGATTTATTTTAGTTTTTTTTATTGTCTGTTCATTTACGCTATCTATAAAGGCTCTCAAACGTGAAATATTTTCCTTCCTTGTGCAATATGTTAACCAAAAAAATACCCTATTAAAAGTTTCGCCCCACTTTCCGGGTTCGCAGAAAAAAAATCAGAGGCTGATTTATGTCCATATTCATCTCTTGGAATGTGGTATAATCTCGTCTGTTGCGCGGTAATGTATGTACACGCTTAGGGTTGTCAGGTCTTAAATTCAAAAAGGTAAAATGGCCAACATATCCGCACATTTCCAATTTCTACCGTGTGATATGATATTTTGCATTTCATCTTTTGTGCGTGTGGATACCTCACCGCATAAGACTCACGAGATGACCATAAAGTAATCCTGAACCAGTCCGTTGCTTCCCAAATTCCTGGTAACCCTACCGTATCTATACACAGTAAGTACATCTCATTCTCGACCACACGCGGATAGTCGGATACTAACCGAGCGGAGCCGATTTCTCCGGCTCGCAACGAAAGTCACGAATAACTCGGGTTCCGTCACCGTCGCGACCAATTAGTCGACAAATGGGTCCAGTCCACCACAATAGAATATCATGACGCTTCTAATCATCACATTTCTTGTCACGTATTGGGTTACCGTTCCTTAGTTACGTGAGCCACTTTCTGAGTCGAAGGACTCTAGGTGTGAGTGGAATATCATTAATTATTCTTACGTGTAAATGTTTAAGGCTGGTGAACTATTTTGATTGCATTCCCCTTTGAGGAACTCAGTGCCGGCCTGTTTATTTATGAGCCTGGCCGGGTGTGTGCGAAGTGGCGAATCGAGTGCTGTGAATAAACAACTTGCCGGCTGTGTCATACATAGATAATGGTAGAATCCTCGAACTGTTTGACTACACAAACCATTTTCATTTAAGGTTGGCTTCATACTAAATCGAAAGGCATCTAAATAAGTAGCATCAATCTATCCCTGAATTTATAATAATAACATTTGAAAATGCGTTAAATTGAGTTTTTGATCAAAGTCTTAGCTAATCGAGGCACATTGGGCGAAACCTCACCAAATTTGTGCATCATTATGATTTCTATAGCACCATCTAGACTGCAGCTTGCATAGTTTTCTTCTTCTTTGCGTGTCGAAAAAAACAAACAAAAACGTTTTCCTCCCACCTCCATCCCAAATTACTCGAGCCGTTACTATTTTCTTTTTTCACGTTTCGACTTACGTTTCTTGGGGAAAGTTGTTTCATTTCATGGGTAGGTTCACTCACATCCTGGTCAGCTAACTGTTTACTCCCTGTACCTATAACTCCTCTGAGCCGGACCAGTGATACAAAAATAATATACCTAACTGTAGGTAAAACAACACCGCACCTTACATATTGATTAAACATTTCTGCTACCCCTCTGTAAGGCGTAAACCTACCCTTTTGTTTGTGACTTGGCTCGGCTTATAAAGGATTCCAAGTTGAGAAGGGGAGACAAATAATATCACAACATGACGTAAACATATACAGTAAATCTTTGAGAAACAATGTTAAAATGATTTCATTATGACAAAGTTACGGCTTACTTGTGAATTCAAGGTGTGTTTGTGTCTCATTCCTTTTATGTAGGTAGGTAAGGTATGTTGGTAGTTGGATGACAGGAATACAATTTAGCGCCAGATTTTCCGAACATGTTAAAATTTTGTCAGTTTATATTTATAGGTATGCGGGGGAAAGCGAAACGTACCTACTTGTGGTACTTACGAAAGTGTATATTGGGTCAAAGACCGTGTTCTTTTTCGACAAGATAAGTAAAAACAATTAGGTAGTACATGTTCTAAAAACAATAGCTATTATTAATAAATAATAACTATTATATAGCATACGTACATTGATAAAAGTAGAATAAATAAAAAGAACGTTTTAATATCTATCAAAGATACTACCCTACTCAAAGTCAGTCTGTATATATTCAGATGATAACTAGCCTCAACAACTAGAGTGTGAACTTTATGAGCAAAGTATTACGATAATTTTACGATTGTGTTGATAAATGTTCCACTTATATGCTCATTAGCTATTTATATATTGTAATACTTGCTTACCATGCAACATTATGTAAATATGGTATGAAGTTGAGTAATTTCGTTACAGCCTTCACGATTTTGGCCTAAAACGTAAGTGGGTAATAAAAATAACCACTGTGAGCTTTGGTACACTATCATTTGACGATACGCCAAACCCAACAGACCGTATTTTGAACTCAAAGTAACTATAAAGTACTCCTACTCATACAAGTTTTATTAAATAAGAGCATCAAATATTATGTTACACTTTGTATTATTATTTATTTATCGTATGATATTTTTTGCTGCGAGATCCAGAGGACAGTGTAGCAACCAGTTATGTTGGCACCGCCCGGGGTCGCGTGTACCCTACGTACGTATTTTAAGGTAGTTCCTACGAACGAGTATCAACATC